>JAJHUR010095040.1:2802-40065 GCA_027495735.1 Lutjanus campechanus | reverse complement strand
GAGTAGTACTAATATGTATTTTCTGCTGTTCTTCTGTCCAACAATTTCCGTAATGTTTTGAAACTAAAGTAACCACCAAAACTTTTCTTTCTTGAGGCGAGTGCATTTTTTTAATTGTTTGCAATGAAAGCGCCACATATGTACACTCTACAACAAACGCCTGTGAGCGTGACAACGCACTGAGCGTCTATTCTGCACTGAGCGCTGCACATTTGGCTTTTTTCTTGTGGCCAAGAGTGAGAAAAATGGTAAAACCACTGCTACTTTTTACTCTGTTGTCCAATCACGGTGGAGAACGGGGTTGGACAAATACCACAAACCGTGTCCTACTCATAGAACATTCCCTGAACCGTCCAACTTCAGCTCTTGAATCAAACGATGGTACTCGCCAAGATGCTTCCTCGCCCACAAAAACCCATGAACCCACATAGATCGGTGGGTCCCTCCTCTCTCTCTACATGCTTCAGTCTTCCCCTCATCCAGAACAAGTTCTCTACCATCTTTTTTATGTTTCTATTTGTTGTTAAACTATCTGGGAAATTAGGTACCTGCAACACAAATTATCAGTTACTTCCATGCATACTTCATATCTAAGCTGATAAAACACGAAGCCTTCGAAATGCCCTCAAGAGTGCCTTGTGTTGTCAACTTTGGTGGACACAACCCCTGACTATCTGATTCATGCAGCAACTGGCCGAGAATGAAGTGTTGAGAGAGTAAGCAGCGTGTGAACGTCTCTCTCAGGCTCTTTACTTACCGTCACTTTTCAGTGTATACAGACATTTGCAGCACTGTAAACGTGACAAGACTGTACAAAAATGTGCCCCGGTGGAGCCATTTTAAACAGTTATCATATCTCACCCTGCAACATTTTATCGCTTTTTAACTGCCACTGCAGACGTGACATGATGAGCACTTATGACACGTCATAGTTCGAAGGAGTGTCACAGTTTTCTTTCCTAATTGAAAACTGATCAAGATGAGCTTTCAATTTCAGTATCAAATCCAAGTCAGATGCAGGATCGGCAGTTCTCCCAGTATATTTTTGCATGCCAACCTGGTGGCAGGCATTTCGAATATCTATATAGAGATAGCCGATCTTCTCGCTGATGGCCTCGTTTGCTTATGTAAGTCACATAGAAGCATCAGTATTCAAATGAGACTGTTTCATAACCATTTTTAAACGCCATGTTGTGTGTTTAAGCACTTTTCTGTGACTGCGGCAAAACGCTGACTCACTTCTCACAACAAACCCTCGAGTTTACGCCACATATTCGGGTTCAGGTTACCCACAAGGCCACCTGCCCTAAAGGGAGGGGGGCTAAACTTGATAGTTTAACAATGGAATAGCTGTCATTGCATTGAAAATCGAATTGTGACCTCAAAAGTTGGATTTGGATTTGGAGATTTGCAACACACCATGTATGATGGAAGTTTGGAGGTTGGAAATTTGGATTAGACCCTGTTCGCTCTGTTCTTCCGTCCGAACCACCCAAAAAAATCTAAGAAAACATCTCTTCTTTTGCGCAGGATGATTTTATTTCCCAGAGTAGAGCAACCAGGCGCCGATCACTTCAGCAGAAACATGTGAAAGCCTCCGCTGGCCAGATACAGGCTGAATCACTGCTGCGCTGAATCACTCAGCGACACTGAAAAGCAGAGCAGTATTTTTACCTGTCTGATTATTAAATGCCTGCTTTTTCAGAAAAATGTTTTGTGGAACGCCCCTTCAAAAAGGAAACTGAAATGTTGTCATTGTGACACAAACAGAGGGACTGCAGCCTCTCGCCAGCCATTGTATGAAACCTGCTCCTTTTGATGTAGTTCCCCGTACGGCACTGCAGAAAGGACACTGATAAAGGCTTCTTTGTCTGCGGTCGGCAGCCAGAGAGAAACCTCGAGATAATTTGGCCTTACAGGAAGGGAGTAAACACAGAGAGGGAGAGGGGAGGAAGACCAAGAGGAGGGAGACAAAACGGAGAGATGGTGCTGGGGGAAAAAAAAGGAGACAGAGAAAACCTCGAGAGCTGGAGAGGTAAAGAAAGGAAAGGGAAAAGAGAGGAGGGAGGAGGAAACCAAAGAGACAAAAGAACAAATAGGAGATGAGAAAGGAGGCAAAGAGACCTGACAGAAAGAGAGAGAAAAAGAAAAAGGCGAGAGGGGAGGAAGAGGTAGAGAGGTGGCTGGTTAAAGGTCAGGTTTAAATTGGCTCTTGGGGAGCTGCTTCCATGGAAATGCTTTGAAGATTAAAGCGGTCTCAGGCTATAGAGCAGAAAGCACAGAAACACTGTATTTCACTATTAATGAAGCTCGCTAACTGTTCCCGTCCACGTCTGTCTCCCCTCGCTGCTCCACCTCTTTACTTTCTTTATTTTCGTGTCATTTAGAGCCACCTGTCTCATTCTTTTCTCATCGCTCAGGTTTAAACACTCTTACCTGTTGATTTTACCTCTTTCACAGTCTATTTTTTGGTCTTTTTTCTCTTCCTCTCTTTGGCCTTGTTCTCTTTTGTTTTGTTTTGTTTTTTGTGCTTCAAGCAATATAGTGTATCACTCTTTTATCCCCTTTCTGCCATCTGTCCTCTTGAAATTCATTCTTGCCATTTCCATCTTCACTGTCCCTCCTCCTCTGACTCGATCACCTTCGTTTCACCTCCTTTTCCTGCCTCACGTGATATTTTTTCTTTGTACTTTAATTTTCATTCGTCCTTGACATTATTCTTCTCTTTTGCCTCCGTATCCGTCATCTTTCTTTTGTTCTCATTTCTTTTTTCTGCCTCATATCTGCGTTCTTCTGTCCTTTTCTGGTCCATTTAGCTCCATTAGCTCACCATCATATCACATGACCTTCACCAGCAGATGGTGTTTACCCGGTTGTCATGGAAGCGGAGATGCTCAAATTTATATTTTGTCTCATTTTGTCTTTTATGTAATTTCATCAATTTCTTTTCTTTTTTGTGACCAAGTTTTTGTTATTGTTTGTTGTTATTGTTCATAAGAAAGTGCCATAACAGAATTTGGATCTACACAGTACATATTGCTGTATACGCCGGATAAGACCCAAAATAACAGCATTGGTGTGACTCATGCTTTTAAACAGACTTCAAATCACTTATTAAAAGAACAGGACAAAAAGAGAGGAAAAATAAAATAACATAATAACATAAAATTCTAACATCCATCTACACTTCCTTTCCCTCCCCTGTGGCCTGGATTCGAGGTTCTTTTAAGCCATAAATTATATTTGCATCCTACACAGTTATTACATTCCCTTCTTCATTAAAAACAAAGGTTCATTTTCAGTAATTTCACATAGATGAGAAGTCCTCAAATGCTTTTATTTGACTTTATCTCTCAAACAGTCAATGAAATTTAAGTATTATTCAACAAAATTGTTGCTGATTTACTAAAAATAACTACTCAGTTACCAGAAAAGTATAAAACATTTTGTCATTCCAGCTTCCTCATATTTGAGGATTTTCTAAAGCAACAACAAGCTGTTGTTTACAGTTGTTTATTTGAGGGGTGTCGTTCCCTACGCGGAGTCTCCCGTGAGTAATCGCCTTTATAAGAACAGTTCCAACCAGGAACAAGATTTCATAAAATTAACACATCAACAATAAAAAGAAAAATGGAATCACTTATTCATAACAATTAATCATTCTTCTGTCATGTAATGTAGTTATTGAGTGACATTTAGCAGAGTTGTTGCCAAGCAACACACAGACAAGGCAGGCTACCTGAAGTTACATCATTAACTTACCACAGATCACTCGTGTCGTTTCTCTGCTTTCGGATGGAGATAAAAGGATGGATGATTGGGCAGCACCACCTGAGGTTTTCTCCAGTGGAGTGAAAGGTTCCCTCCGTCCTCAAACATAAATCCCTTGAGGCTTTTTTCACCTTTTTGCCTGAGAGTGGTGGTTTTTGTCTTTTTGGTGGCTGTGTTTTTTTGTCGCTTCTCTGCTTTTTCAGGCAACCATCTTCAAACTGAAATCACAGGCTGTAACAACCGATCAGATCAAATGATATTTTATTGACCAAAGAATTAGTCAATTGAATTAACAGACATATTAAAGAAAATAATCTCGAGTTATTATTAACATATTGCACAATTCTTTGTCTCTTCTGCTGATCCAGAGAAAGAACTTGACGAGTACTCCAGCTACTACAACTCCAAACGCCGCTCCAACAACGCTCCGCCCTCCTTCCACTCCTCGCAGCACCAGCTGCCCTGGGGAGGCGAGTACACGCTGGGATCCAGGGGCACGCTGCCCCTCAACGGCTCCCGGCCCCGCATCCACATCCCCTCCACCCCGAACCCGTACCCGCTGCCGGGCCAGTCGCAGTACACCAGCTCCTCCTTCGACAGGCCGCCGCGCCGCGTCCGCTCCCAGGACCAGCTGCTCGCGTTCGGGGAGGGCAACACGCTGTCCCGCCTGTCCAAGAACCAGCAACACCAGTACTACAAAGCCATGATGAGCACCAGCAGGGGCTCCAACTCACAGACGCTCCGCAGGTAAGACAAGAGAGGACAGGAGGAACATAAAGTAACATACTGCGAGACATCAACAGAAAACTGCCATTTGGTTAGAAAACTTAAAGGGACACTTCACCCCAAAATCAAAAATACATATTTTTCCTCTGGCCTGTAGTGCTGTTCATCTATCTCAATAGTTGTAATTGCAGAGTTTTGGAGATATCAGCTGTAGAGATATCTGCCTTCTCTATAGTATAATAGGACTAAGTGGCACTCAGCTTGTGGTGCTAAAAGCACCAGAAGAATACATTTCCAAAATTCAACACCAAAGTCTCTTTACAAAAGTCATGTCCCAGTGACTCAAGATGATCCACAGACCTTGTGCGCAGTTTCATGTAGGAACTACGTTCTTTCTATTAGAAAATAAAAAGATTAGCGTTACAGTTATGTCTCTGGAAAGAGTCACTGCTGCTGAGTGATATGTACTCTTTGGTTCATTGAGCACCACCGGAGTAGTGCCATTTAGGCAGAAATCTGAACGGTTGATGTCTTCAAAACTCTGCAGTACGCATACAAATATGCATGGAGCCTTCTGTCCAAATTCTGCTTTTATTTTGTCCATATTTGTGCATGTTTTCTTAAAGCTTAAAGCTTGTTTTCGCCCCCTTTACATATGAAAATAGATATGTCTGTTTCAAATGATGTAACCATCAGTTCCTACATACTTCCTTCATACTTCCTTGTGTCCTTTATGTTTGCATGGATCTTAAGCGATACATCCACTAGAGGGCGTCACTCAGAGCCAAACGTTACCTCAAAGAATAAGAAGAGTCAAAAGTTTTTGACAACAAACATGGTGACCCTGGAGGAGGTCGGAATAATGAACCTCTTGAGAAAGAAGCAAACGTGGAGGCAGTGTTGAGGATTAAATGCATCGTGACATGTGGACAGGGAATTCTTTTAACCAAGTAACTGACAATGAACATCATTTCCAAAACTTTTTAAAACTTCTTCGTCATGTCTTGTCCGTCATGTCTCGTTTGACCCAATGGCCACACTGCCCCCCATGACTACTGGTGGTACTGCTCTGTTTTGTCTTTGAGGTAACGTTTGGCTCCGAGCGGCGCCCTCTAGTGGATATATTGCATAAAAGAGGCATTGAAGTACGTGGGAAGTAACTGTTACATCGTTTGAAACAGACATATCTATTTTGTACACAAAGGGGGCATAAATGAGCCTTTAGGTAACAGAATTTTGTTGAGCAATTACTTGATTTGGTCAGATAATCATGATGCCCTTTCATTGAAAATACTGAATTATTGCCTTAAAGGCCAAATAGAGTATTTCATGAGCAGAGAAGATAAACAAGTCTGTGGTTCCAGGTCCCATGAGAGGCTTCTGGTCTCACCTGACCGTCTGGAGGACCAGCTGATGGCGATGGGTCTGATAATCGGAGGAGGCGACAGAAGCGGGATGGTGCCCACCATGGGCCGGCTCAGCCACCACCAGAAGGCCCAGTCGCAGCAGAACATCTGCGTCACACCGTCCATGGACCGCCACCACATGATCAAGATGAACTCCCACCCGACGCCAGGCCACGACCACGACCGCGACCGCGACCGCGGCTCCTCCGGCATGCCCGGGATGGGCATGCACGGCGGAGGCGGGGGAGGGCCCCCCAACCCCCGACGGATGGCTTTCGCCAGCAAGAGGCAGAACACCATCGAACAGCTGCACTTCATCCCCGGAGGAGGAGGAGTGCAGGGACTGCGGACTGGGAGTAAGAACGAGGTGACAGTGTGAGAGAGGACGAGGGAGGTGCAGAGAGAGGAAGACGAAGAGTAGAGAGGTGAAGGCTGAAGCTTGTACAGAAGCTGAGGAGGCAGACGGTGGGGAAGAGAGGTGGCGAGGCATTTTAGAGGGAAGATGAAGCGGAGAGATGAGCAGGAAGAGGAAAGAAATGAGGAAGAGGTTTGATCTCAGCTGGCTGCCTCGCAGGGCCGCACTCTGCCCTGACACACGAGCAGCGAACAGCACCCCCCCCCCCTCCCTCCCCTTCATAAAACAAAAAGTGGTGGAAGACAACTTTAATCTCATAGTGAGTAGTGCCAATTGAATTTCTCCCTGTCACTTTGTGTATTGAAAAAGAGAATATTCAGCCATTCTTTGAAAAGGGAAGACAGAAATGTCCACACAAAAAGAGCAAAAAATATCAAACGAGTGCTGTTTAAAAGCTGCTGGGTATTCGCTGTGACTTTTATTGAAGGATACCCGCTGAAATTGTTGAATTGTCCTTGAGTTTTATTGCACTGTCCTCTGAGTCCTCGAGAGCTCTGACAGAGATTCATCTGTCTTTGAATCCACTGTGGATGATAGAGAGCGCTGAGCGACGGAGAGACAGACGGGTTTGCTTGTCTTTGTATTTATAAAAAGTATTTAAAACCAAACAAGTCGCTTTTGTATGAAATTAACCTGATAATAACAATAGTATTAACATTACTGAGCCCTGTAAGACTTTGTGTATACTTGGTTTAAAACGTATTTATCCTTTAGCCGGCCAGTTTGTAACTTCAAGGCCGGACATGTGACCTGCCCATCATTTCTTTAATGAAAGTAAAACATTCTCTGCAAATATAATATAGCCAAGAACACTTAGCTGTCACTTGATTGCCTCTGTGGCTCAATTTACTCTAGATAAAGATAAAATATGAACCATTTTGTGAAAAAAAACAAGACCTACATCAACACAAACTGCTGCTATAAAGGCCCAGTCACATCAGCATTTAACAGGCAAAATCAGTTTGTTTCAATAAAACTTCTGGATTTGTTACGAGGGGATTCGGTGAACTGTTGCAGGTTAGTTTTACTGAAAGCAAGCTTTCTTTGAGTGCTCAGCACCGAGAGAATGGCAAGTCCAGCTTTCATAGCTCGTTAGCAACGTGTTGCACCACCCACGTTTATTTAATGTCCTTGTGCGACAGGAGTTAATGGTGCAAATGCGTCTTTGAATTGTTTGAATTTGTTGTCCGGTTTGCGATCAAGCTAACAAGGACGCTATGTGTGAGTTAGCAAAAAATTTGCTAATTTGAAACCCTTTTTCCTCCTTATAAAAAACTTTCTAAAGTGAAATTATGTACAATTCTGATAATAAAATACAAATATGTCTTTTGAATTAATTGTTTGAATTTATTGTCCCATTTGCGACCGAGCTAACAAGGTTGCTACCTTTCAATTAGCAAAGTGTTTGTTAGTTAAGAAACCTATTTTTCCCTCTTCAATAAAACTCTTTGTAGATTCAAATCGTGCGCAATTTTGTCAACAAAATCCAAATGTCTTTTTTTTAACGAAATTGCTTGAATTTATTGTCCTACTTGCGACCAAGCGAACAAGGTTGCTGCGTGTCAGATAGCAAAAGAGTTTGGCTAGTTCAGAAATGTTTTTGTCTCCTCTTCAATGAACCACTTTGTAGACTGAAATTATGTAGAATTCTGATAACAACAGAGAGTCAAGACTTCCAAGCAGGCAACAGAGAAAATAGAAGGAAGCTCGGAGAACTTTTATGACTTGACTCGTGTTAGCATGTTCCCAACTTGTTAGTGTGTTAGCGGTTAGCTTGTGAGCAACAGTAGTTCACCAACTATCCCTGTGACCAAGCTTCTCTTGCCAAATACTTTGCAGAGATGTGCAGATTAATTTTGCTGCCATTTTCTGGAGTGACCGGGCCTTTTAAGTAAAGTATCCACGTAACAGTATGATTTTAGCTAACTTAAAGCCTTTGTACAGTGAACTCTAGTGGGTGTTTATCATCTATGAAACATTGTGCTGTGACCCTTTGCGTAATAATTAGTATTTAAAAAAAAAAAAAAGTTTTGGAATTAGATCGCTCATACTGAAGAACCAACTTCATGCAGACTCTGTACGGGTCAAACATTTAAAAACGGACCCCGACTGACCAAACATCCCTCAAACACTGTTTTTAAACTTCTCATTGTGAGTTTGTAGAGAGTCGAGGGTTTTTTTTTTTCGTTGAACAAACCCTGCTGTTGCTACGACGACGACGACGCCACACGTTACCTGCGAGTTCAGCTGCTCACCTCATATGAAGGGAAGGGGGGGCAGACGGGTTCGAGGCGGGGGACAACGGACACTTCACACCAAGGGCTATACCGAATTATCTTTGTGTGTCTGTGCTCTGTACAGTGTCTGCTTCTCATTTTCATTCCTTCTGCGTGTCGGTGTCGGGAGGCATGCTTGTGCTCACAGATTCTTTTTTTTTTTTTGTTATTTCTTCTTGTGTAGAGCGAAAATATAAACATGCAAGGAAATTTTTCTGCAAAGCAAAAGCAAAGGAACTTTTGTGCAACATGTAAAAACACGCGACCATGATAACTTTTTTTTTTTCTTGGTTGTATTGTCGCGGGAGAAAAGGAGGCCATGATGATGTCATATTTTGTATATTTTTTAGTTTTTCTTCTGGCTGTGAGATGGACCTTCTAGCCTGTCGGGCTGGATTCTCCCTTTACGGGGTTTTAAGGGACTCGTGAGGCCTCGTTCGAGGTTTTTCAGCGTCCCCTCTGAGTTGCATTTCGATAAAGACAGACATGATTGATGACTGAGCGAAGCTTCCTGCCAGCCATTTTTAGTCTTTTACTACGATACATGTGCTCATGTTCATGTTAAACACGTGTAAAGAACTCCCCCCTTTGATCAGACTATGAACGCTCTTATCATGACTTTTTTTTTTTCCTGTCTTTTACTTAAACATGTATTTATTTTTTTAAATCTCTGTGAATTTTAATGTATAATCCTGGATTTTCAATATTCAAACTTTCTAGTGGAATTTAAAAAAAAAAACAAAAAAACAAAAAGGAGAAAAAAGAAAAACATTTGTGTTCTCGAGAACAAAAAGAGCTGATGCAATCAAAGAGAAAAGACGAACCGCATGACCATGTCAGAAGCCAGTGTTGAAGATGATGTCATAGTGCTGACTTATGATGTCACGGCGTGTATGTATGTGTGTAAATGTACATGCGTCTGTTTTTCATTTGTGTGCCCGTGTGTGTACCTCTCTCAGTGTCTTCTTCTAGTTTGGGAATGCTGAACCTCATTTTGTTTTTTGGTTTTTTTCGGTCGCGTCTCCGGCACACGTCGGAGACAAGTTTAAAGAGCCGAGTCACGGTCGTTACATGTTCATATCAACCTGTAATGGAATTTTAAACGGCCTGTCATTGTTTTGATTTTAAAAAAAAGGGGGACATTGATCAATCACAGCTTTTCTTGTCGAGCTGCGTTCACCAAAGCGAGGACTTTTCAAACATCTGAAAATGTAAATTACTGTGTCAAAGTTTTTTGGTATTTGAATAGAAGTGAAGCAGCCGAGTCATCCCACGATGTCGCTCGGTTTGATGACTTTGTGTCGCCGCCCTCTGACTTGAACATGTATCTGCAAAAGGCGATTTTTTTTTTGTTTTTCATGAACAACCTGCTCATTTGTGCTCATTTTAACAGAACTTTAAGGGGCACAAAAAGTCAAACACACGGTGTTAACAGCGTTTTTAGAGTTGCAATACATGTGAAGGGGGGAAAAAAACAAACAAATTGCATTCAAGTGTTTTTTTCAGCGACTGCAGCTGTTGCTTTAGCGGGCTGCGGAGGAGAATGTATTGTGACTTGCCTTTGGCTGACAGGACTGGAAAGGCTCTGTGGTTTTTACGATGAAAACATCTCGTTAACTTTTAAAAGAGAAAGAGGGGGAAAAAATCTGGGGAGGAAATGTAAATGACACGTGAAAATTCAGTTGTATTTTTAATGTCTCATTTCTCCTCATACCTTCAAAGGTCTGATACAGATGTTGTAATCCACGTTCAGTTAATTGCTCCCCTGATAAAACTGTGTGCCTGTATGTGTGTGTTTGTGTGTATGCGCGGCTGTGTGTGTGTGTGTGCGCGCGTGTGTGTATACATGAGTGTGTTAACCACTTGGGGTGGGGAGGGGGAGGCATGGGCATATTTGTATTCTCAAAGCTACTCTGCATACCTCAAATTGTATGATACATTTATTTATTACATCCCCTTATATGTCTATTTCCAAGAATATCCAAACAAAGGTCTCACAGATGTGCAACCCTTTTGTTATTGGTGATCAATTCTTGCGTTTGTAGAAATCATACTGTTTAATTGATAATAACAATAAAAAAAAATCCCACTAAACCTTTGTTTGTGTCTTTTGTGATGAAATTTGACTGTTTCTGTTCGTTGACAGGCTCACGATTACAGATGGAGCTCAAACAAATGAGTTGACTAGAACTGATGACTTAAAACTGAGACAAATGGCTGCTTTTTTCTGTTTTACATCTTTGTAAACTGATTAGCTTTGTGGTTTTAGACTGTTGATGACACAAAACAAGTATTTTTTTAAGATGTGAAAGAGGCCTGTGGGAAACTGATGCAGATGTTCACAATTTTCTTTCACATTTTAGACCATATGATTAATTGTTTAATCAAATAATAATTACGGAGGAATATTAGGGCCAGGCATAGGGGCAAAAATGAGAGGAGGAACATTTCTATAAATTTTGCATTGTAAGAAAATCAAAGTCAAACATCAAGAATAAAGTAGAACTTTAGAAGAAAAGAAAAAATAAATCTATTCAATCAGTATCTTTCTCTCTTTCTTTATTTTCTTTTCGTTTTCAAATTTTATTCTTGACATTTCGTCTTCATTCTCAACATTTCCAGTTTAATCTCGAAATGCAACATTAAAAACAAATCTTCCTCCTTGTATTTTTCACTTATACCTGGCCCCAATCTTCTGTAAATACTATCAATTGATTAGAATAATCCTTGCAGCTCTGTTCACAGTGTAGCAATGGCTTGCACGTTCAGGCTTTTAGCCAACCATTACTTTACAGAATTTTAGACTTTACATTGGCACAAAAAAGTAAAAACTTAGAATCAAAAAGTCACAGAGCCCAATGTGACATACTGAATTATCTTTTTGTCCAACCAGCTGCCCAGTATCCAAAGACTTTTAAATTAAAAGGACATGAAATAAAGAAAAGGCTGCAAATCCTCACAGTTGAGAAACTGGAATGGTAAGTCTTTGGCAATTTTATCTAATCAAAGACATTAACGATTAATCAAATATCTGATAGAGGTCTCTGCTGAGTGAATAATAGATTACTTTATCACTAATAGCTTTACTCTCTCCTCATTCATTCTTACAAACTGTCCCAAAACCACAATATACTGTTCATGTAATTGATAGAATGCATATGTATTTTCTACAAACCCTTTTAATTTAATTTAACAAAGTAGGTAAAGTTTTCAAATTTCCCCTTAAATATAATATAATTTTAAACTGGAACCCATTTTTAAATTAAAATCAGGAACTATCTAATCGAAGAATAAGGAAACAAGAGAAGAAGAATCTGACCCGACATTTGATTCCAGTTTTGGGTTTTTAACGGCTTTCGATATTCTGCTACAATCTCAGTCTAACAAAAAACACTGACGTTCAGTAGTTAAGACGTACAACAGATGCTCACTGTGGTTTTAAAGGGAATCTGTGCGTGGATGAAAATTAAGTTGGTGTGTGTGAGATCCCAATTATTATGTTTCTCAAATCAGCCCCGCCTCCCTTCACCCAGGGAGCAATTTGAGGCTCCACATGGGGGAACGACACCTCTCCACTCCCCCCCAGTTTAGCACAAATTATTAACTTCATTAGAAGTCATTAAATTAAGAAAATGAGGAAATTACAGGAGGGGATGAAGACCAACACTGTTAAGCCGGGCTCAGATTCTCTGCTGTCTACTTAACGCCACAATGACATTATTCACCCACACAAAGAACTGGTTTTATGGTTATTTTGACATTATGCGATACATGGGGGGCAGGAGGGGAAGATCTGCAGGAGGCAATTTAAACATAGGCTACACAATGAAAAACTGTCAGGACTCCCTCAAAACTTCAACTTATAAGAATAAGATAGAAAAACCTGAACCTAAAAAGTTGTTTATGAACCTCATCTTTGCCTTTACCCAAAGATTAAACCTACAGCAGCTCATGTTCAACTGTAGCATAAAACACAGATGATTTACTTTATTTTTGTGATCATCAATTTACGAAGATACAGACCTTTAGCTGACTAGATGAATTCTTCAATTGACCAAACAAAACTACAAAACTGCAAAACTACACCCATCCGAGCAAAATACATTGTTTTTAGGGTGTCCAGAGGAAGGTCAAGGTTACGTCTGACTCGGAGGTAAGAAAGACACCAAGACATGTAGAACCTGGGCGACCCTTCTGTGCACAGAGTAACTGTGATTGGCTAGTTTTGTGTTAGCTAACCTTGACTGGTTGTTGTGACATTTTCTGAGATAAAATTTAAATTTTTATAATACAAGCGCAGGATTATTATGACTTTTTCAGCTTTGTTGCTGTTTTAGACCGACCGTGTTGTCATTTCAAGTGTGAGGTGCATCATTAACTCTGTTCATTCAGGAGCATCCATAATGTGTTTTGAAAATAGCTAGTACAGCTTATAAACTTGCATCATCTAGTGGTGGGCAGAGGAAATACATTTAATTTATTCAGTCTGACCAGAAGCAGGAATAACATGTATTTCCACTGGAGATTAAAAAAAAAAAATTATTGACCACAGGGGGAGAGATCACGGAGGTGAAGTGTCTGTAACGTGGTGTGTGTGATAACTGGAACAAATTGCAGCTTTTGCAAATTTGTGTTGGTCTGACTCAGATCCAGTTTGACAAAACAAAAGGGGGCGGGGCTTACAGAGAGACACACACACAAGATAATATTACCTACTGCCGTTTTAAAATAAAGCCGCTTTCCTCCACTCATACAAAAGCCAACCAATCAATACTTTTATGACTGCTGACAGACAGCAGACATATATAAAGATGGACAACATTAGAGAGACCAAAACATTTTGATCGCCCCCTGGTGGCTGGCTGCAGTACAGGTCATAAATCCTGCCCCCTCCATGTTTGCAGATGGGACATGGGCCAAATTAAAACATCAAGGTACATGTCAAATATAAGTTTCCCAAATATTGTGTCTGTCGTTTAAGGTCAGGAGTCTGCAAACTTTAAGATCAAAAGAGCCATTTTTGCCCAGAAGAAAAGGAAAAGAAATCTGTCGGGAGCTGCTAAAATCTATCTTCTTGAGTTTTGAGCCCAACTAAAACTTTTATGTTTTGAAATAAACTTTAAAAAGTTTTGACAACCTATAATCTTAAATTGAGATAATCTATTTTTCTTCTTTAGATAAACTTGAATATTTGAGTTTTAGAAACTCAAAAAAAAATAAAATAAATAAAATTAAAGTATTTCAAAATTTGCTAGCTGTGAACCTGATTTGTCATTATTTTGGTGCTGGAAAATTAAATGGTTTTAATTGAAAATATTTAAATTTTGACCATCATTCACTTTAACTTGAATGAATTTACTCTGTACTATTATACTTTTAAATACAATTACTCAATTTTCAAAATTCAAAGATTTAAGTTCATCTCAAAAGTAAAACTTTTTTAAAACTTAGTTTGAGTTGGGCTCAAAACTCAAATCTATCGCGGTGTGTTGCCTTGAAATTTTGAGCTGTCTCAACTTTTTCATAAACCCATAACAATGATAAATGCAGTTAAAATGTTAAAGAAATAACTGTTATTCATTTCCATATAATTTTTTTTTGCCAAAGTCACAGGGAGCCACTAAAGAGCCGCAGGTGGCTCCAGAGCTGCAGGTTGAAGACCCCCAGTTTTAGGTGTCAGTTTGGTTTTAATTACTTATTTGATGTTATAAAAAGAAGGTTTCACAACATGATTGACAGCTGAGCCCCACTGCGACTGAGTCAGCCAGGTGTATGAACGAGACCTCGGTATCACATCCACCACTGCACAGACTCTGGCTCCAAATGACTCCACCAGTTTAAGACGGCAGCGCCTGCATCCAGGACATTTTAGCCTCATCTATCCTTATTTATGTTAATGTTCCAAATTTGGCAAATTACACCAAAACTCTCAGGCTGTCTGTGTTGTTACCATTGCAGACCCTTTAATGATGCTCTTAAGCCTTTATTAAGACTTTATTTATTCTTTATTTCTGGTGTTTTTATGCACAACATGTCTTCTCTTTAATATTCTCTCAGGGGAATGAAAAGGTTTATACTCAGTACACGTGCATGTGCAAAATACATGCATGCAGGAACATGCACGCAGCATGTTTAACAACCCTTCTGTTTTTCCCAGGAGGCACCTTGTTTTCCTTTTCATTATCACAACCCGTTTCTGACCGACACTGTGTCGGTGTCATCCCTACCCACTCTCTCCCCCTTTCATGTCCTCACCTAAGCTTTCTTATCAAAGTAAAGGCATAAAATTCCCATTTTGTAAAAATCTGCCTCATCAATTATCTCTGAGGGGCAAGGCAAAAAATAAATGATTGAAAGAAAACAAAAGTTCACACCAGGATGATGATTTTTTTCCTGTATTTTTCCTTCTAGAGAATTAAATTAAAGTAAAAATATTAAATGTATCATACAAATGCTGTTGCAGTTTACTTACTGAATTGTTATTTTCAGTCTTTAAAAGTAGGGCTGCACAATTAATCGCAATCACAATAAAATCGTAATATGGCCGAGTTAAGTATCCAAAGTGCAGAACCAGAACCAAATCACAATGTTTTGAAAAAGAGAGATGACTTGGCATAAAAATCTTGATCTCCACATACAAAGAAAACATGTTCGTTTAGTACAAACCTCAATAAATATCACATCATCACGATTTTAGTAGGGTTTTTTCCTAATTTTTTTAAGAGAACATGAAAACTGATTATTTCCATTAATCATAACACATATCACAGTTGCAATTTCAGTCAAAATAATTGCAATATGACTTTTTTTTTTTTTTGCAAATTGTGCAGCCTTCATAAAAATGTTTAGTTACTGTATTGGTATTTTTCGTCTTTAAAAGTGACCTGAATGCATGAAATAAAGTCTCGGTTTTTGGATTATCAGAATCCTCCCTGTTTTTCAGGTCTCAAGGTTGGCAAGTAAGATGCAGAAGTGCAGCCAACGCACAATCTCTGTTTTTCACTATTTTTGTCTCAAGCACACACACACACCCCCTTTGTAATGTTATGCAGCACGCGCCGTAATGATATCTTTAATTGACTCATTAACATTTCACACACTTAGTGTGAAAACACACACATGCAAACACACACACTCACACATACAAACACACTCTTACACACACACACACACATGCACAGGGGGCTTAATGGCACAGTGTCAGAATGCACGGTGGTGATATCTTTTTTAATGGTGTGCAAACATACACGCGCGCGCGCGTACACGCGCACACGGGGTTTATTCATTCATGAGCAGCAGCGTGCTCAGGCTGGATAGAAAGCAGCAGATTTAGCAAACGGACGGAGGGGCAGAGGTGGATGTGAGAGGCGGTGTGGTCGCGGCCGGTGTGGACAGACCAACCTGTGCCTGGCTCTACCCGGAACCATTATGCAGACAGGAAACTACCATTTTAACGCTAGCAGCAGCATCGGAGGAGCCGTCGACTACAGAGGGGGACACCTAAAACTGACAAGGGCGGAAAACAGCCAGCCGTGGAGAAAAGCAGGAAAAACACGACGGGAACTAAACAAAGGCGCCGTGTCGGTGAAGACGAGCAGCGAGCTGGTGGAGCAGCGGCACTGAGGAGGAGCAGACAATGGACATATCGGAGCAGGCCAGCGGAAAGAGTTTTTGTTAGCGAGTGAAAAAGCAGCAGCAGCAGCAGCAGCAGCAGCCCTCCCGGGCCGATGGAGAGCCAGGCCTCTCACAGTGTTTTTCCATGGATGAAGAAAAAGGCCCCGCTGACAGGCTGTAGGGACCCCGCTCTCACGGCGCTCTCCACGCTCCATGTTCTCACTTTTTTACTCTCATGTTTCTGAGCCATTTTTGGCACTCAGTCATCGTGTGCTACAAGGTAAAAAAACAAAACAAAAACAAAAGCCGTTCCCAGCAGGAGTATGTTGGCTAAATTGTTAGCTGCCAAGCTAAGCGAAGCTAAGGGTTGTTTAGATGGGAACCTTAGATTATGCAAACTCTCGCGAGAGTTGAAAGCGCTGTTTCTTCACTGTTCATGTTGTAGAAAATAGGCATGTTTTTATGATAAGACAACAAAGTGGTTAAGATATAAGCGGGTTTGGAGACCATAAACACCTGGGTATGATTCAGGCACAATCATAGTTTTTGGCTGAAATGATCACTCTCGCGAGATCTCTAGCGCCTTTGGGGTTCCCGTCTAGACACAACCGTTGCTAATAGCTCAGCGTAGCTGCTAGTAATGCTAGCGTTATGCTATGTAACTGGGGTACCCCCTTTATGTCAGTTTAGTTGTTATTATCAGCGTTATAACGCTGTCAAACATTTTTTATCTTAATTTAAAGCAGAATGTTTCTGTGAATGTTTGAAATTCAGCGCTAAACATGCGAGTTTACGACCGTTAGTAGAACATTTTGTCAGTTAGTTAATGTTAGCAAGCTGAGTGATTATGGATGCTAGCAGACGTGAGTGAGTGAGTGGTAACATTGACCGTAATTTGTGTCATCGGTGCCCGTGTTTCAGGCTGTCCACCTGAGCCCACCGGGTGTCGGCGGAGAAAGCGAACCCCGCACAGCTGCTTTTCCAGCCGGGAGCTCCAGAGACCTGTGGATCGCCCGGTAAGTTAGGCTGGAAAGAACATGCAAACACACTCCCCCAAATTGTCAAACTTACTTTTAGCTCAAGCAGCCTCAGTTAGTCACTCTATGCTCTGCTCCCAGATTTCTTCATACTGTCAACTTTAAAAAGTGGGCTTAAAAGCGAAGCACGTGTCATTTAAACTCTGCACATATCTGAGCACTTGCACCATGCTGTTTGCAAAAACTTTAGCAGGATCAGCATCTCAGACTTACTGATGACAGCACTGGCTGTGTGTGTAAAAAGTTATTTTAAAACAACATGCACAAGTTGTTTTCTACTCTGGAAAAGTTGCTCATAATAATCAAGAAGACTAAAGAACAGGATTCTTACTTTGTGATGATCCAAGTTAGAGCTGTCACGAGACTGGAATTTTAAACTTGGGCACAATACTAATATATAAAATGATACTTGATACCTCTTTTGATTCCATGACAAAAAACACAACAAAGTCATAGGCATAGAAAATAGGATAAGCATTTTCTTTTTTTAATTAAAAATATGCACACAGTACTGGTACAGAAAAAAAGTCACTGAACTCTGCCTGGTCTTGATTAAACACTTCGATTCTAGCATTTTTTCATTGCTTTGATACTTTTAACACTGTCAGATGTTAGTATTGTATTGTTTTTAAACATGGTGTTTTGACAACTTTAATCCAAGTACTTGCAAGCATAGGTGGCAAAACTATACATAGTCTTTACTCGAGTAGAAGTACGGATTCTACTGATTCTACTTCTTTAGTCAAGTAAAAAGTGAAAACTGTTTCTCCTAATTGTATGTCACCTCTTATTTTCTTTGTCAAGTCTCCTTCTGTCTTTTCCGTCTCACGACTTCTTTTAAGTCATTTTCATCTTGTTACATCTGTTTTGTGTGATATGCACTAATGGATACACCAAATATTTGGCTTTTCCGTGTTTTATTGTCCCATCCATTTAGGTTTAAATTGGTCTTGATGTTGGGAAGGTCACGCACAATGATGCAAAGTAACACTAAGGAATAATTTCCCTCAAATCTATTACAAGTAAATTAACAAGCCTGTTTGTAAAACGTCAGGCATAGAAATTTGTGTTAAAATGTAGGGAGTCAATGAAATACTTGCATGGCTAATGAAAGTCATTTTTCCACAAATACTCCAGTTAGCATGCAGCCATACAAACTCAGATTATGGAAGAAAAGTGGAACAGCCAGAGCTGTTTGAGCCAGTTTGCTTCCTTGCATCAAAACATCAAAATCTTTTTCTTTCAAAGTTTTCCACCAGTGATGGACTTGTTTGATCATGCAAACTAGAGCTGCAGTGATGTCATATAGGCATATTAAATTAATCTGCAACTATTTTGATAATAGAATAATTGCTTTGAGTCTTTCTTTCTGAAAGAAAAACGTACAAATTCTCTGATTTCAGTTGCCCCTGCATGAATATCTTCTGGTTTGTTTAGTCCTCTATGACAATAAATTAAATATCTTTGGGTTGAGGACATCAACTTGAACTTTGTGCAATAATGATCAACAGTTAGAACTGTTTTCTTACATTTTATGGACTAAACAACTAATCGGTTAATCTAGAAAATTAACGACAGATTAATCAATAATGTGAATGACCATTAGTTGCAGCCCTAGTGCTGCCCTCTTTCATTTTGACAACCATCTTCTAGAAAAGGAAATATTTGCGCATATTCAAAAACCTGTTGATATCCAAGTCTTTCATAATGTTTAAAAGAAAGTGTGTTTCTCCTTTATGATCAGAAATGTGGGCTTTTCTCCTGTGCATGCATCTCTGCCTCAGCCTTGAAAACTGTTGGCTAGTTTGTTTGTTTACAGCAAAAAGCTGACTGTTTGTTGTAAAATGAGGCACATGTTCTAAATGCACTCCATATGCACATACATATACATGCAGGGTTCAACAGTAATGTATTACTTGCCCCTGTACAATTTTTTTTCCATCAGTGGTTATTAAATTACAACAAAGACCAAATGTAATCGAGGGCAGCAACATCCATAAAATGTCAGATGTCAGTTTTTCAAAGTCCAAGTTGATGTCTTTAAATGTCTTGTTTTGTCAGTCCAGAAAAATAAAGATATTCAGTTAAATATGCATTAATATGAATATGACCGAGGAATGCAGGAAATCTAATTTTAATAATTAAATTCTTTTTTTTACCCCTTGTCCAGTCTTGCATTTGAGTTGCTGGATTTACTAGCCCAACATGGCATATTACTTTCCTCAGCGATGAGGAAATCCTTACAGTTGAGCTCTGTATGATATGTCCAAAAAGTCCTCCTAAACCTGGATATAATATCAACATATCTTACATGTTTTAATCTGAAAATACTACATTTGAAATAAGGCCTAATCTGGAATATTCAAATGGAATATGCTGTTTACATGACCTGTATCCTATTCAGATTATCATAGTAGTGGAAAATTAGTGTGAATGTAAAAGTAGTCATTCTTGTAGTTGTCAGTAGTATAATAAATGTATCTCTGCATCACTTAAACCTACCTTCTTTAAAAAAAAACTCAGTTTTTAACCTACATGTGGTCGTTGGAAACACAGTCAGGATCCCAGGACATTTCTAAAACAACATTGAAATACAAGAAAAGAAAAACAAAGAAAAAAGTAAAAAGGTTGGAAATATATATATATATATTACTGCGTCATGATCCACTTTGAGCTCCCTGTGCTCATGAAGATAGAGGACAGCAGTATGTCATACTTCATTCCTCATGACAGCTTGACAGCCCAGTAATTGTTTTCGTCATGAGATTTCTGGGACCTGGAAATGGGAGTCAAGGGCGAGAATAGAAACCCTGCTGTGCGCAGGAAAGCTATATGACAAGTTGTGTGGGGTGTTTTTTTTCATGTGCTAGAAAAGAATGACAGTTTTCCTCTCAGAGGAAGATGTTTAATAAGCACATGTCTCTGACACTGATGAGTTGATATACTGTTGCAGACTATTAAGAAGCCGTACTGTGGTTAATGATGCTGCAGATAGTTTCGGTGCATCTTTAATAGCTGCTAATCAAAGGATTTCCTCATTATTTATTTAAAATGTTTTAAATGCACTGTCTGTGGAATAGTTTTACAGTTGATTATTGAAACATATCAGATGGATACCTGATTTTTGTGTGTTAGTGTATTGCTAATATTTATCCAATAATACGCTACTTCTTACAAAATGTTTGGTGTCACAAATGAAATCAAATTTAGGTTTTAGTTACATGAATACAAAGGTGGTTTCTGAGCACTGTGATTTGTTGGAACTGTCATTCAACAACATAATCATTAAGCAACAAAATATAGCCAACCAGCAGTGAGCAGTGCACCACTTCGTTTCTCTTCTTTGCTTACAAGGCTGCTAATTATTTAGCTGCCATGCTGATTGCTTGGGAATAAACCCTGCAGACTCCCTCAGGACTCCACTGCAGATTCCTACTTCACTAAATATCCAGGTAGCTCCCAGTTGGTAGTTTTCGGTCTTGGATCTTAAACATCCAGTGCATAAGATGTACAGGGATTTATTGGCAGAATGTGTCAGAAATAGAAAATAGAATGTTTATAACCCAAAAATAAACTCGTTACCTTAGAATGAGCTCTTTATTTCTACACAGGAAGCACGTCTTCCTCCACAGTGGCCTCCACGCTGCACTATCATGTCTCCACAGTAGCACAGATTGGAGATTCTTGATTAATTGATTAATAGTTGTTTGGTCTATGAAATGTTAGAAAATGGTGAAAAATGTTGTTGAAGTTTTCCCAAAGCCTACAATGATGTCCCCAAACGTCTTGTTTTACTCACAACCCAAAGATACTCAGTTTTCTGTCCTAGAGGACTAAAGAAACCAGAAAATATACACATTTAAGAGGCTGAAATCAGAGATTTTGACTTTTTTCCTTAATCGATTGGCGATGAATTTAAAAATCGATTATTTGTTGCAGTTCTAGGTAATTTTTTTTAAATCACTTTTGGTAATTTTGTGTCTCCTTGTGGTCATTGTGTGTCTTTATAGTCATTTCCTATATTATTATGGTCATTTTTATCCTTGTTGTTGCTTTGTATCTCTTTGTGGCCTTTTTTACGGTTATTTTGTTATTAGTTAGTTGGCGATTAATTTAATAATCGATTAATTGTTGCAGCTCTACTCTGGACAGACATGGATGTGTGTGACTTGACTGGTTGGCAGAGGCACACAAATACGAGGCGTTAATTTTAGTTTGTAGTCAACAAATGTTTGTTTTGTCAGTTTCAGTTTAAAGTGGGCTGCAGCTGTACTGTAAGCTGGATAAAAATACTCTGGGAATCTGATTCACAGAATTATCTCAGGAAACAGCTTCTATAAATGGTAAATAAGCTTGTAGGGGCCTGAGGAGGTGGTGAACAGAGGCACCTTTCTTCTCAATATCACCATACGTTTCTTTGTCTTTCTGGTTCATCAGCTTTTTAACAGATATCTCCTTGTAGCAGTCAGGACCTTTCTGCTTTTTCACACATATA
The DNA here is from genome assembly GCA_027495735.1 of Lutjanus campechanus. Taxonomy (NCBI): domain Eukaryota; kingdom Metazoa; phylum Chordata; class Actinopteri; order Lutjaniformes; family Lutjanidae; genus Lutjanus; species Lutjanus campechanus. The sequence continues at coordinate 18,325 of JAJHUR010095040.1, read as the reverse complement.
AACAGACTTACAGAGCTTTAAGTGACAGCAGGTTTCAGTCATTTTCAGAGGGAAATCAGCTTTAACTTAATAGCTTTGTGATTCTTTTTTTATTACTGCTGTATTTTGAAGATTCCTTACATACTTGGGTCAGCCGACGTCGTCCCCACTGTCGTTCTGCTGAGCTTCAGACTGTACACAGATGTCACGGCACATATGAGGATGTTTGGCTTCTCTGGTTTCTGTCTCAGGGGACAGCGGTTCATGTCTGTGGAAAGCCAAAGGAAGGTCAGAATGTAGAGCAGAATTAACCTCAGTTTGTAAAAATGTGTCACCCAGGCAAGACAGTCACACAGGAACACAAGTCTGGTTTCTGTTTAGGGCTTTTATGTTAATGGTTTAGTCAGAAAGAAAAAGTGGCAGGTTGTTATTTACAGTGACAGAGCGAAGCATCATTTAACATAATGGTGACATTGTAATCAGATTAAGATTGCAGTGTGCGAGTGGGTGGAGGTGTCATCATTAATGTCATATTTACTCTAAAGCTAGGTGCATGTAGCCAACGTTGCTTTCATGTTGCATGTTGTTTTCTTGTTTTGAATCAAAATTGCAGCCATGAACAAGGCTGGTTTGCACTCAGTAAAACAAGATTTGACAGAAAGGCTTGTTTGATAAGTCAAATGTTATGTTTTCTGATGTTATGAATCAGTTGTAAATGCTACCTGGCTGACCTAGACACTAGAAATAACACTACAAGCATCAGTTTCTGTATTTATAGCAAAGTACTACATTCCTTAAAGGGTTAACCACATTGAACTGCTGCTCCGTGTAGTGACCCACATTTGTATGAATACATTTTCTCCCCAGTTGTTTGTAAAAAACCTTGGAGACTGACAGACAAAACAGGAACATAATCAGTGAAGTTAATTGAAAATGCCAATCTCTAAATATCAGATTGCATTTTTGACAGATGGGATTTGCTGAGCTTCTCAGCAGCTCCTGTTTTCCTCTCTCACACAAAGACACTGTCCACCAGACCACCTTTTTTTTTATCTGGCATTTAGCAGTGTGTGTGTGTGCATGAGTGCGTGTGTGTTTGTGTGTGTTAGAGCCGACGGGCAGCCATGTTATCCAGCAGGAGCTGGACAGGAGTCGTGTGGCATTTTGAGCCACCACTCTCCTTTCTCTTCCCTCTCTAGGCTCTGTTTGTCACACTCACTAGTGTTCAAGTGTAATCCTACTGTTTGACTAGTATCTGTATCTCTAAACTGTAAAGTAAAAGAAAACCTGTATAATAATTTGTTGTTCTGCTCATTACACCAAAATTGGAGTTTTATAAATGTAAATCCATGGAGGAAATTTGCAATTGTCTTAAATATTTGTCTTGATTGCTGTTAGTTTATTCCTCGTCAGCTGTGTGTCCAGTAATGATCCTTTAAACTAAACACCAGTGTGATTAAAACAGCAACACAAAGATGCATTTAAATATCCGAAATAAAAATACAGTCTCTCTGGTTGCACAGCTTACCCATAAAGAAGATTAAAATGAGCTGAGGAAAAACACTTTCCACAAAGTCAAGTTGTACGTTTACGACAGCTGTTGGTTCATTGGGTTCAAACATGCTGATATATTAGAAAACCAGCTGACAAATAACATTTTACCAGGTTGGACAAACACAGCGATTTCTAATATTTCCACAGTTGTATGAAAGTAACTGTGCAACAGCTGCAACAGTGGGTATTCAGTATGAAGAGGGAAGGCAGTGACACATTTTCCCTTATCTGTGTCATCAACATGCATGTATTTTTAGCCAAAACTTTTAGATGTGGTGGTTACACTTTATTTTCTTTGGGGAAATAGGTTTTGAAAAATAACTACATATTAATAGGACAAACTACTAAATACAAATACTGTATTCTTCCTTGTATGTATATATATAAATCAACCCGAATGGAAAAGAAGTAGAAAAAAACTGATAAGAATTTCCGATTGCCAACAACAGTAAACAAATAAAAACAAAAGGAAAGTGGCATTTTTCTTATACAACATACTGTGCTGTACAGTAAAGTATGAAAGCAGTCTAGGGATGTTGTTGACATAAGATATAGTAATCCTTGTTTTTAGATATTTTTTTTATCCTTTGGTTCATTTTATTGCTAGTATTTCCTTTTGGATTTTTGTTCAAATCCTTGTGTGTTTGTAAATTTGTGGCAGTGTAGCTACGTGAGTTTCTCTTACATGCCCTCTGGGTGTTTTTTCATCATCTTGCCTTTTTTTGTATTATTGTATATCTTGTCTCTTTTATTACATGCACATATAAAGAACTAAAGGACTAGACATAATTAGGAGAATTATGTATGTATCAAGTAAACATGTTTATAAGTAAAGTGCATGGTAATTATGTTTCCATATATGTTTCCCATAAGGTTTGATTTCTCATTAATGCTGCATCTTACTTAAGGTTTATACAATACTTTTTTTCACTAATGGTTGCCCAACTCATAAGTTTGATGTTAACACATATCTCCTCAGGATATTGTCTGTGCATTTACTGTCATTTAATGTCATACTTCTAAGTTCTCTAATTATAAATCTATCTTCACTAAAAGAAAGTGAGGGAAAAAAAGAAAAATAAATACATGGAACTTGCCACACTGAGAATAAAATCTTCTACTTGATTATGCTGGCATGTCATCAGCATTGACCAATAAAGGCTTTAAATTAAATATTGTATCGGCCTAAAATGAACATTTCTACCAATATGACAGGCTGATAAGATGATGCTTTAATTATGTGCATGCAATGCAAATATGTCTGCAGTGTGTGTGTTGTATTATATGTCTGTGTCTGCCAGTGGGCATCACAATAAGAGTAGGTATAATAACCGCTTAATTCCACCAAAGGAGAGGCTTGATTGTTTTGGTGGGGGGAAAAAAATATTTGCATATCAGTGTCAGCAATCGCCCAAAATGGAGAAATCAGAAATTGGCAAAAATCCACCACCCTGCATCCCTAAAATCTTAAAATTTGCAATATGCTACAGTACAACAACAAAAACTACAGACTGCAAAAACACCTGATTGTCAGAGAGTGAACATTATAATTTGTCAGGAAGTACTCCAGCTCAAAATTCAAAACTGTAGAAAAAAAATGTTAATCTTAGCTGTATCAAATTCAACTAAATAAGTTGCTTGTGTTGAAACAGAGTTGTTTATTCAGGGAGCTTCCTTTGGAGACATTCAGCATCCGGGTTTACAGGCACTGAGGGCAAGAAAACCAATACAGCATTGTTGAACTCTCTGTGCCAGAACAGTTTTGTTTATCTGCTCTGTATCAAGTCACTGAATCACTAACATTGTTGTCTTTTTTTTTTTTGTTCGACCTTATTTTTCAGGCTGTCTGAAGATCTCCATGAAGGGACCGAAGAGCAGTGAAGCCATGGTTCATCCTCCGCTGAAGTAACGGACTCACTCGACTTCATGGGACTTGCTGACCTGATTTTTAAAAAAATCAGCTTACGGTTATGGAACACTTAAAAGAAACACTACAGACTGTTTTTTAGTATATTTTAGTTTATCGCCTATTTATGACCCTTTTTGTAACATCCCACAGAAGCACTTGAGGGCTTCACTCTTGAATGGAGAGTAAAAGTATTAGTGATACATTTTATGTGAGAAAATCAAGCATCGGCTTTGGATTATAGTGGCTTGTTGGAAGTTGGGGGTAGAAATCGCACCAGAACTACCTCTGAAAATCACACCTTGTCAGATTGACAAGGGTTTACTGCTGTTTCCCAGTATCTATAGACTAAGTGCAGTTGCGGCTTCGTGACACTTAGTGCCACAGCTGTATTGGGAGATGTTCCAGTTCAGCAAATACCCCATGGACATTTTAGAGATGCTAAGTGGACACCAAGCCCACCAGTTCAAAGGCCTTGGATTAGAACGACAGCTGAGCCACCAACAGCAAGTCCAACTGCAGCATCAGCAGCAGCTCCAGCAGCAGCACCAGCCCTCCGGAGACACCTCTGGAAGCCTCCTGTCTGGCCTCGGACTGGGCTCCCTCCAGAGTTCTCGGAGTAACGCCTTCGCTGACTCCTCGTCGTTATTCGCCAAAATGAGCGCCCCTCCCCCGCCCATCTCCCATCAGAGCCAGTCGTCCTCTTCGTCTCACAGCTCCAGGAAATCCAGTAAAATGAGCAGCAGTAGTAGCAGCAGTGGGAGTGGGAGTTCGTCGTCGGGATACCCTCAGTTCCTGCGGCCGTTTCATCCGGCCGAGGCGGCGTTGGCGCAGGAGCAGCTCCACTCTGGGATGGGACGGTTTGACTTTAGTGGGAGCAGCAGTGGAGGAAGCGCAGGGGTCATCGGGGGGGTCGTCACACCTGCGCCACCGCCTCCACCGCTGCATCCAGGTCTCTCTGTCCCTCAGCCTTCCCCTGGTCCCCCCTCATCCTCGCCCTCACCCTCCACCTCTTCCTCAGCCTCCAACAACCCCTCTGGCAGCACTGCAGTCCCCTTAGTCGGACAGTCTGATCCCCGCAGCCTCCACCAGCAGTTCAGCTGCATGCTCGCCGCCAACCAGTACTTCCTCTCCGGTGTCCCCACCAACAGCAGTCTGGAGCAGTTCCTCGTCCAGCAAGGCACTCACAACCACTTGGGTTTGGGTCTGGGCCAAGGGGCCACTGACTCAAACTCAGCCCTGGCCCCTCCCCCTGCCCTCCATTCCTCCCACAGCCACACAGCCCCACAGCCTCAGCAGCAACAACAACAGCTGACCCCTCATGCCTTATCTCATCCACACAGTCACACTCACCACCCGCACCCTCTCCACCCGGCCCCCCAGCCTGCCCCACTGGGTGGCTTTGATTTCCAAGGCATTCCAGTCCTCTCCTCCAACCAAATAGCATCACTAATGCAGCAAGAGGCCGGCATTCCCCTCCCCCTGCCCCTGCACCTGTCCCTCTCTAAAGACGATGCAGGAAAGACGGGAGACAGCTCGTCTTCTGCATCTTCGAGTGGAGGAAGCAGGAGAAAGAAAGCGATGGCGGGCTACCTGCCCCAGAGGAAAGCAGACAGCAGTAGCCACAGTCACAGCAGTCACAGCCATAGCAGCAGCAGTGTTAGTAACTGCCATAACAGCAGCTCAAGTGGGCACAGTCAGAGCTCCTCATCAGGCCTTGTGGGAGGAGGATCTGGGATAAGTGGCATCGGAAGCGAGCCACAGCATTCCTCTCTCCTCTCATCATCATCACAGCAGTCCTCCTCCACCGTCTCCTCCTCTTCGTCTGCCCCTCCTTCCTCGAACTCCACCTCTGTGCTTGTAGCCAACGGTAACCAACAATTGTCCAAATCCCAAGAAAGCCACGGTAACAGTTCATCTGGCCAGCCCGAACCAGAACCCCTTTACCACTGTGGTGAATGTGGTAAAACCTTCACCCACCTCTCCAGCCTTCGAAGGCATCTCCGCAGCCATGGCTTGACACCAGAAAGCCAAAGCAGAAAGTCAGACTGTAACTCCCCCAGCCCTGAGAGGATATTCTGCTGTGGCGAGTGTGGGAAGAGATTTAAAAAGAGGGGTCACCTCATCCAACACAGTGTCACCCACTCAGAAAACCGACCTTTTGTCTGCAACATCTGCCAAAAGTCCTTCAACCGTCGAGAGTCACTCACAAGACATGAGAAGATTCACGACGAGAAGCCTTTCCGCTGCCCGGCTTGTGGGCGTTGCTTCCGTGAGAGCACCTCTCTTCTCAATCATGCTGCTTCAGGTGCTTGTGGGAAACCTCCGCGGAGTTCAAAAAACCGGGCCAGCACCGGAGGGAGTGGATCATCTAACCCAAGCAGCAGTAAAATGGGCAGCAGTGGTGACAGGGTACGAATTTCAAATGAGGGGGCAGCGATGACGAATGACAAGTATGCAACAGATTATTCCAGAAATCGCTATCAGAACCAGTCATCCTACAACAGCACCGTTGAAGACTACAGACGGTCACAATCCTCGTCCCTGTACTCCTCAGAGAGTACGCTAGCCAGTGAAATGACCAGCCAAACTCTCCGGAAGGCCCCTTTAGCCCCAACTCTTCATCCCCACCCACAGAGCCAGCAACAACAGCACCACCACCACCACCAACCGCAGCAGCAGCAACCACAACAGCATCCCCACCTCCCCCTCTCCTCCCTATTGGATGATTCGGAGGATGAGGTCACCAGCAGTGCGATGTCGGCCATCGCCGCTGCAGCCGCAGCCTCTTGTGATCTGAACGCAGAAAGCCGGGACGGAGAGAGGAGGGATATCATCGGAGGGCTGCTGGGGGGGTTGGGGTTTGGTAACATGGGCGGACCTTCATCAACGTCCAGCCTCAACGGTTCCACCATGCCTTTGACCCACCCCAGCCAGCCGCACACGAAGCCCAGGAGGCCGAGGAAGCCCAGAGAGAAAAGGGACCCGAGCACCATCGTCAGGAGAAGAAGGAGCCCTGCCCCCCCGGGGGACGGCTCAGAAAGACCGTACAGCTGTCAGATTTGTGGCAAACGCTTCAGAAGGGCGGAGACCCTGCGGCGCCACAACCGCGTCCACACGGGTGAGAAGCCTCACGCCTGCGACGTATGTGGCAAAATGTTCCGTGAACCTTTCCACCTCACCAAGCATCTGACCGTGCACTCTGGTCAAAAGAATTACAAATGCAATCTGTGTGGGAAGATGTTTGCCTATGCACAGAGCCTGGTGAGACACGGGAAGCTGCACAGAAAAGGGGAGATCGACAACCAGGGGAGGAGAATTAAAGGTGCTGCTGCTGCCATCAGTCAAGTCGCCAACTCAGCAAACTCTGACTACTTCTCATCCTGCTCCCAAGGAGAAAAGTCTCCAACATCTGGCACCCCTTCTCAGAGGCTTTACACCTGCACTGTGTGTTGGAAATCCTTCCGTCACTATTTCCACCTGACAGCACATCAACAGACTGTCCACGGTGGCGGAGTAGGGCTGGAAAAGTCCTTTCGCTGTGAAGTGTGTGGTAAAGCCTTCGCCTACTCCAACAGTTTAGTACGCCACAAATTGTCTCAGCATGGCATCGACCGCAACGGCCAGCGTGTCAACCAGTCCCAACCCTCTGGATACTCACCGCTCTTCTATGACTCTGGATCAGGTCCCAACTACGCCGGGTCATCTCACATGCAGCAAGGAGCCTCAGCACAGCAGCAGCCACAGCCACAACCACCACCACAACCCCCACCGCAACAACCACCGCAACAACCACAGATGCAACACCCTTTTCACTACCGCTCCAAAAACTTCCAAAAGCGGCATGGACTGACAAGAAAGCACAGAAAGAAAAAAAAGCGAGTGGTGATCCATAGCATCATGAGAGACGGAAAGCTAGTGGGCGTCCCTCTGAGTAAGGACACCCGCAGGAAGCTGCTGATTCTGAGGAAAAAGAGGGGCAAACTGCAAGCACAGCTCAAGAAAAAAAAGCTGCTGGCCCAGCTGAGGATAAAGGGCAGCGTGATGAAAGTGAAGTCGTGGTGCGGGGGTGCAGTCAGAGTCACCGGGCTCACCTCCATGGACGTCCCTATCAAGCGATTCCCCTGCCCCATCTGCCCCAGCGCCACATACGCCAAGCAGGGTTGTCTGCTGCTCCACTACGCCATCAGGCACCCACCCAGAAACTCAGGCCGCCACGCCCGTCTGCGGTGCCAGGTGTGTGGGAGACGCACCAGCTCATTACACAAAGCCTTGAAACACAGGGGCCAGCATCTGAAACAAGCTGCATTCCAGTGCTGCAAATGTCGACATCGTTTCTGGAACCCCGGGCTTTTGGCCCGCCACAAGTTCTCCTGTCGGGGGATGACCGCCGTCAGCGGGATTGGGACCTGGGGACTGATGAAGATGAAATCTCCACCCTCAGATAGTGACCATTCACCACTCCAGCTAACGGTCCCAGTTCTGGTCCAGCCTGAGAGATCAACAGTTCTGACTGAGTACAGTCAGTAACAAAACAGTTTTCTAGACTAGATTGTTTTTATGTTTATTTTTTTTAAATAATCCAAGAAGCAAGCAAGAGCTAGCAAGTTTTTAACAGAAACAGATGGGAGACTGGGGTTTAGTGTAACTACTGTAATGCCCCCACACTCCTCCCAGTCCTAACTTACTACGGCAGAGGTGGTCGATAAATTAACGTGGACTTCAAAAGGCCCAAAATCAGAACCACCCTCAGTATCTGTCCCCCCTTCGCCTAAGGTGAAGGAACTCTAGACCACGTGAAAACTTTAGTAGCACCTGTTTGACAAATGCATTAATCCAGTTTCCTTTCCATCATGTTTTTTTATTATCATTTTTAATTTTCCCATTAGCAGTGTTTGCGCATAATTATGGATTGAATGCCTATTGTAGAAGTGAAGGTACCTTTTAGTACCAGTTTATTTTTTCAAATTGTTTTCACATTATTCACACTTAAACAGTATAGTCCGTGTCTCTTGCTCTGTATGTGTTTATTTGTTACCCCAGTGGAGAATCTCTCACTTGTTACAGTGAGATGACATCTGCCCTCAAGATAAAATTATCTTTAAAGTAATAAGAAGAATCCTGACCTGACAGTCTAAGAACCTCATAAAAAAAATGATTTTTACAACAGTAAAGGGTCTGATCTGTCACTAGTTAAAGTGCTAAAGTGACTGAAAAGGAAAAAAAAGGAGTTAGGACTACACAGAAAAGTGTTGGTGACCTTGTTTTTAATGTACACTACTTTTGTCAGTTTTTAAAGAGGCGTGGACGGAGAGAAAACACGACTCAAACTGTTAATGTGTTCAGGATTTGAAAAGGACAACAGAAATAACCGAGTGTACTGTACAATTCGTATTATATTTTATTATATATTGATTATTTGCTGTTTTTTACTCCAAGTATCATTTCTTTTATCATTGTTGGTATTGTATGGGTGGGAGGGAACGAGTTGGGGACTATCTTTGTAAAACAGCGGGATGAGTATATGTATCGATGTGATATTTTTTTTCCCCTCCCTGTACCCCCTTTTACCTACTCCCTCATTGCCACAGTTATGCCCAATTTTTGTAACAAAAGCGTGTACACATAGTTCATTACTTAGGTCCTGTCCAGACGTGTTTTTTCTTTTATTTTCTGTAAAACTAAAACATGTAATATTATTACTAAATTACTATCCTTTTCTTTGCCTAAAAGTGAGTTGTTGAAAACCCTCAAATCAAATAAAAAAAACAAAAACTGAAATGATATATCCACTGTTGGTTTATGTTAAAAGCTGGTATCTGGAATTTTCCCCACAAAGAAATAAAGGTAATTGTGTACAAATTTGAAGTATTGTATTTAGGTAATGAAAAACACTGCAAGGCTTAATTTTACAGATCCTTAATTTCCTTAGAAACCCAAGTAAATATATGTCCTTTTTTTAATTTTTATTTGTGGAATTGCACGCCTTCCCATAGACAAATTTCACTTTTTTTTGTTCACCTGATCAGCTATGTAGTACAAGAGACTATTATAGGCTACATTAGCATTGGCAGTGTCTTTATATTTACTATCAAATTGCATGGTACTTCCCAGGAAACTTCCTGGAAATTATAAGGAAAATATGTTAAAATTGTCACGTAAAAATCTGACATTAGTGCATCATTCGTTTAACTAGGTAAGTTTATTTAGGGATGCGTGATAATATTGGTACATCACTGGCATCAGTAGGCTATAAAGGAGAAACGTTTAATAAATTTATGGTAATAAATCACAAAATGAGCATGATGTGTTATCAGAGATGAAGGAAACATGACACGTTGAAATACTCACTTCACTGACAAAGCCACAGTACCGACGTCATCCTTGGAAATTTTTATTCCAAGTTTTGAATAACTGTTTTTTGTTTGCCAGTTTGATGTTAATTAGAGGTCAGATTAATACTGAATATTTGCTAAATGAGCAGTCGATGCTTTAATTAAGCGTATGTGATGTAAAGTATGTTCTTAATTGTCTGAAGTTGCTCCTTGCAATTACAGCTCAGTGTCGGTCATGCCCAACGGACCCATATCAGATACCTTTGACACTACAAATTGATTTTGAATTAAGTGATGCCAAGGTACAAAGCCAGTGAGAATTTTTCCCCCTAAGTGTTTTATACCTCTTTAGACTAAAAACAGTTGATAAAACAGTTGATTTCTCAAGCAGTCTTTCCACGTCCACTCAGCGGACAGCTTTTCAACTTCAGAAACATCTATTTAACAATCCAATGAATAAGATTTAATAAAATAACATATATTTGCAATGCAGTTAAACTGTTTACACATATTGTACCATATTCAAATATTGTTCAATATCGCTCTTGATGCTTTCGATCATGCACTGCACTTAAGCTCTACAAATATAAAGACATGAGCTGTTACTCATAATGTAACTAATGATACATTCTAATATCAAATATCAAATCGATTGATTTATAGCCAAAAAAGTTACTGCAGATGAAATATTTTCAAGACTAACAGCGGCAGTAAGAATATGAACTGTGGTTGAACTCTAGCCTATGAGGCATGACAAATGATTAATCCTAATTTTCTCCCCATAAAAAAAATAAATATCTGAAATTTTTGCACCCATATTACTCATTAGTTGTTGCTTGATGTCAAAACTTTATTTGCCTGCAAGAGTATCTCTACTGTAGAAGAATTAGCAAGATATTCCTGAGCTGCTCAGTGTTCAGTGTGTGTTCAGAGCCTCTGTTGTGCCTGTGATGATGAGTTTGGGGTCAGGGTGCAGTGTCCGACTAAACATGTTGAAAATATCCCAATATTATGACCCCTTTGGGCAGCAGACCAAACTACTAGACCCAAATAAAGCTGCTATATGCTATAATACCATGTGATAAAAATTCAAATTAAATTTGCAGATGTGAGCACGAGGTTGATAGATTCGTCCCTGGGCTGCCAACAAAGGTGGGGTTAGAGGGGCAACACTGGAAGGGCGCATTTGTCTGGTACACTTCTGTGAATCCTAAGAGGAAACTCCACTGAGCAGCATTTTGAACCGACTTTGTGGCCCTCCTCTTGAACGAGAAAAAAATCAACATCCTTGGCCTTTTGATCTCACCAAACCACAGCAGTGAGTTCAAAAGCGGTCTGTTCAACCAAACCACATCAAAACACAGTAACTTCCCTCTGGTGTGTTTCTAACCATGTAGACGGCTGTGGTTTGACTTGTGGTATCCGCTGAAGTTTCTGTCTTCAGCCCAATACAGTGAAAGTGAATGGGACTTATTTTATGTTGCTTGTCACTGTCATTGCGATTACTTCTTTCTACAGAAGAAAAAGTCCCAATATCAAAATCATGTATTTCACCTGGGTGTACTTTTACTTTAGATAAAAATTAGGCCATCACCATCACCTTTGTAGCTGGTAAAAAAGAAAAAGTTCCTAATTTTCTTCAGTTAAAAAGTTGGAAATTGAATAATTTCTGAAAGTTTTTATATCCAAGTCCCACATTTATATAAAACAAATAATAAAAAATATATATCTGATGTATTGAAATGGTCTCACGTGGAAATAAATCTTTTACAATACAGTGCAGAAATAGGTATGTATGTATATATAAATGTAATAACAGATAATGTACAGTGAGCAGGTCATTATTGAGAAATAATGACCTGCTCACTGTACATTATTAAAGAGTGATGCAGTAAGCGCGGTATTGAAATAATGACCTGTTAACTGTACATTGTCCTGTTTGTTACATGTTATGTACCAAAAAAAATAGAAAAAACATTTTAGTGATTTAACAGTGACTTTATTGTTCAACCGAAGTCTATTATCAGGACTGTGTCCATAGCAACGGTGTGTAAAAGTGTATATATTACTTTATCTGAGTCTAAATAGTCACTAGTGACTGTAGATGACAAGTAAATGTAGTGGAGTAAAAAGTATAATATTTGTTGCTGGGTTTTAGTGGAGTAGAAGTATAAAGTGGTAGAAAATGGAAATATTCAAAGTACAGTATTTGCGTTCAAACAAAAACACAGCTGCCACTGAACTATTCATCTATCTCCCTGAACCTTTTTCTGAGCCCTGACCCCCGTGAGGATGCAGCACTACCTCCAACTCTCCTGCTCTAAAATGTTGATTTGATACTCTGTTAACTTTCAGTTGTGTTTGCAGCTCGAACACAACTTCCATCCTCCTGAAGCTTGTTTCACATAATTAATCCGCCGTGTGTATTTTTATCCAGCGATTTCCTCCTACAGGGAGGCTGAAGTGGTTCCTCTCTCTGACACATGCAGCCTGCCCCCCCACGCACACACACACGACGAGAGGAGACAGTTCAGAGAGCTGCAGCTCCACGTGCATCAGTGACAGGAGGTCAGGTGTGGTGCACCTGGAGCACGAGGGTCAGGTGAGCTGTCAAAGGCTTCCTGAGAGCCCAGCAGCTGAGACTGGAGAGTCTCTTATGACACGCTGACACGTGTCTCATGAAACACTTTTCTAGCTGTCGGTTTTCTAGTTGTCAGTGATGGAATGTAACTAAGTGCATGTACTCAACTACTGTACTGGACTTCCACTCCACTACATTTATCTCACAGCTTTAGTTACGAGTAACTTTTCAGATTACATTATTTCATACCCTTCCTTTCCACTGAAAACTATGTTTCTCCAAATTTGGTGATTTTGAATGAATTTTTCTTACAAAGGAAAAAAGGATTAAGTGTTCCTTTATGGTTCTTAAACTAAATAAACTCTTTAAAAACCCTCGGATTAGCCGGAAAAAGCCTTCACACAAAGCCGAAAACAGAGCTGTTTTTCTACGCTCGTGAAAACTTGACTTCTGAGAGATAAGAGGTTCGATACGGATTATAAAACAATGGAGCCCTGAGCACAGACATGTAAAAGGCTCCACCATCTCACCTCTTTGTAGTTTTTAATTCATCTTTCTGTGGTTTTGTCTCTTTTTGTGGTGATTTTGTGTCACTTTATAGTAATTTTCTATCTCATTGTGGTCATTTTGGGTGTCTTTATAGTCATTTTCCTTTTTACGGATTGTGGTCATTTTGTGTCCCTTTATAGTCATTTACCATCCCATTGTGGACATTTTGTTTATCCTTGTGGTTGTTTTGCATCTCTTTGTGGCCATTTTGAGGCACCATGTGGTCATTTTGCCTCTCTTTGTGGTCATTTTGCTTCTCCTTGTGGTTGTTTTATGTCTCTGTGGTCATTTTGTGACTGTTTGTCATCATTTTGTGTCTCTTTGTGGTCATTTTGTGACTCTTTATAGTCGTTTTCCATCTCATTGTGGACAAATTGCTTCTTATTGTGGTTGTTTTGTGTCTTTTTGTGGTTTTCATGTGTCTCTTTGGGTCATTATGTGTCTGTTTGTGGTCATCATGTGTCTGTGGTCATTTTGTAACTTTCTATATATTTTGAACGTCTTTATAGACATTCTATTTCATCGTGGACATTTTGCTTATCCTTGTGGTAATTTTGTGTCTTTTGGGGGTTTTCTTGTGTCTCTGTCTTGTTTTGCATCTGTTTGTGGCCATTTTGCTTCTCCTTGTGGTCATTTTATGTCTCTTTGTGATTATTTTGTGTCTCTTTGTGGTAATTTTATCCCTCTGTGGATGTTTTGTGTGTATTTTTTTAGGTTAACCCTTTGGGCCCCTGGGCCTCTGCTTGATGGGCCCGTTCAGCAATCCATGCATGATCACAAGCAAGGCTTCAAACATATGTATGGGATGAAGGATTTTTTTTACTTGCAGTGTTGTATTTTCATAGTGTAGTATTTCTGTTTTTACCTCAGTAAAAGATCTAAATATTTCATCCATCACTGCTGCCACCTAACAGCAGGGTGAACACTGCATTTGACTATAATCTGTTGGTGCTTTACTGACAAACAGCCACTAGATGGAGCCATTTAAATACACTTCAAAATGATGGCTGCTTCCCAAGTCTGGAGGAGAGGGAGCAGGGGAAAATAATTTGAATTCGAAACGGCTCATGAAACTCGAATCACACGTTAGTGGCGTCAAGCTGTTGCTCACTTTCCCTGATGCATGCCAGCGTACATACACTCCTGTCTGCGTGTGTGTGTGTGTGTGTGTGTGAGAGACAGGGATTATTTTGGCCTCTTACTACTCGCACATTCCTGTCATGTATATTTGACAGCACTCTGTCATCAGATAGGACTGGCAGGCTTTTCCAGGTCCTTCCAGGAACTGTTGTTCCCACAGTGCAGCTGCTGCATCTGATTCATAAATCAGTCAAATTAGTATCAACAGGAAGTGCATGATGTTGCATGTTTATGGTTGATGTACTCCTTTAAAGGCTGCTATTATTGAAGTTAGAGGCAAGATTTCCCATTTCATCATTCACTTGAATGCACCAAAACATAGTCACACAGCCTACATGACTGACAAAAGAGGGTGAAAGCCCCAGCAAAAGTGACAATAGTATATAGTATATACATACAATCTAATATGAGAAAATGAAACCACTCTGAGATGTTTGTTTATTTATTCTAATAGGGGCAGTACGCATTAATAAACATTACTGTAAATGTGCTCAAGTTACCCACAAGGGTATTATTAACCTAATGTGGAGCATGTTTTGCATTTCAGACTTCTGTCATATATTTTCATGAGCAACTACATTAAATCCAGAGACCCAGGTCTGAAATCTCTGTCTCCCAATCAAACCAAAAGAAAAAAAAAAATGCAGTTATCACACTTACACAATCTATATTTCCTAATTTGGGATTCATGTGACGAAAAAAACTTCTCGGGTCAGTAACACTTCAGGCTACATGTGCAATCCTATGCTGAGTAATTTTTGCTAAAAACGTATATATACCTATTTATTTAAACAAAAGGGATATTTTTCAACTGATCAGATGTTATAAAGTAATCCTAAAAAATACAGTAAAATTAACAAATACTGAAATAAGGGATACGCATATTGTGGAGTGTCATAATTACAAGAAAATATTATTAGTGAGGATACATCTGCTTTATGTAGCCTACTTTACAAGACATAATTAAGGTATAGGTCTACTGTATCGTATTGATTAGAAGTTAAAGCACAACACAAAAAGTATACAATACACAGCATACAAAATAATAAAAGCTTTTATTATTCCTTTGGGAACTTTTAACATGTACTATTTAATCCAACATTATGCTATATTAGCAAGTAAATAAAAATGCAACAAAGGGGTATGCATAACAACTAATTAATACATAAAAAGTTAAATTAAATAAAATAGAATGAAATGAAATAAACCACACCTTCACAATAAAAGTAAGACATGAAAGATTTGTCAAAAGCTCATTAACATGTCTTAACATGTCAAAGAACATGTCAGCAAACAAAGACATTCTTGTGTTATTCTTGTATTATTTAAGTGTTAGTTTTACTTACTTATTACTTATTTAGTTTAGTTTTTAATTTAGTAATTGTAATTGTAATTAGTATTGTAATTGTAATTAATATATATATATATATATATATATATATATATATATATATATATATATATATATATATATATATA
>JAJHUR010095039.1:0-13117 GCA_027495735.1 Lutjanus campechanus | reverse complement strand
TCAGGCACGATTAAAGCACTAATATTTATCAGTGTCTGTGAAGGTTCTCAGTCATCCAGGTCATGGTATTCGTAGCAAGGTTTGTTGTAGGCAACTGGACTTGATAGAGTTCTTGAAGACGTTTCGCCTCTCATCCAAGAGGCTTCTTCAGTTCTGACTGACTGGTTTGGGAGTTCAGGTATTAAACCACTGTGTGGTCGTTAACACCTAGAGGGGGCATGTGACTCAACAGCCCCCCTTCCATTGTGTGGACCTTGAGTTTCACCTGGGGGGGAGGTGTACGAATATATTGCTACGAATATTTATCAGTAAAAACTTTTGCCAGAGAGTTCTCAATAGAGTTCCCAACAAAAACTACAACTCCCATATGCATGGCATCCTGCCAGTCTGATTTTCCGAGATGTTTCCTTTTCTGCTTTTGAAACATTTATTTCTGTGTTGTGTGTAGGCTCAACATACAGAGAGTTTCTGTGCAGCAACAAATAATGTATCGATCAGTTAGTCAGCATTGATCAGAGCCCACACACTCACTGCCAGCAGAAACTCTACTCAGTGATCCAACAGCATCAATAGTTCTCTTTCACGCTGCTTCTACTCCTTTCACCTCCAAGAAAACAAGTACATCTCTGGCGCTTTATTACAGACATCCCCGCATACTGAGCCAAATAGTTCCTTTCTCTGCTATTTGTCCAAGCAGAACATTGGTATTCCTCCTGTTTATTCAGTCTCTCCTCTTTACCTCTGCCTCTCTGCCTCCTCTATCCCTCCCCTGCCTGTGATCTGGAGTCTTGGGGACAGCACTGATGATGGGAGTGATGATCACTGGGGCGATAATGACATCAAATGGAGGAAATATTCAATAAGGCTCCCGATGATTCAGTGCCCCTCTGCGCCACCAATGCCCCCACACCGGAGTGAGTCAGCTCTCCTGCCTCCCCTCCTCCTCCTCCTCCTCCTCATCCTCCTGCTCCTCTCCCCTCTCCTGCTTCTTTTTCAGCCAAGATCCCAGAGCTCGTTTACCCAAGGTGAACTGAAGCAGCCGAGCAGGCGGGGAGGAAACAGAAAGGCTTACTGTAACTGTAATGTCATGATGTACTGGGGATGCCCTCGTCAAGCTGGGTGATACTTTGTTGAGATTAGAAATTAGTGGTTTTTGTTAGAACAGTGTATTTTACATCACAATTTAGCCATACACATTTCTGCGTAAGTTGTTCTAGCAGAGAAATGCAAAAGGAAACAATGCATGAATAAATGAATCTACTGAACCTATTGTCTGATCCACATATACAAATTATAGAGGTTAAAATTTCTTCAAATGGTCCCAAACAGCCCAGACTTGACATGTTTTTCAGGCAAAGGTGGCAAAGGCTGCAGAACATGTGAGACATGCACAGTGTTCACAGTGTGTTGAAGTGAAAATATTTGACGGGCACTGTTTATTTCAGCACAGGACTCAGCAAAACACTCAGCTGTAAATTTGCAATTTTTCTGTGCATGTTTCACTTATCTGGCTCTATTTTTAAGGTAAAGACAAGACAAGAATAATGAAGCAAAAATAACCTTCCAATGAGACAAATGAACAGGTACCATAAGGTGGATCAAAAAATGATCATTTTTATTCAAACATAAAATCAAATTAAATAAAAGAAACACTAAAATCTAATAAAAAGAGGTGTGTCTTATTTGTCCAGCTGGAGATGTCTGTGTCTGAACCTGATGAGACCCGGTGGATTTGGGTTGGGTCAGGCCGTGTTTCTCACATATTTCATGAGCTCATGTCAGATTCAGGCTGCACTATATTTATTTATTTATGTACTTATTTTCATCAGAAATTGTTCAGGCTGCTGTGGGCCAGATACAAATGATATAAGGTCCTAATAATGATCAAATCTCTAATAATGGACTGGTCAGAAGTGTTCTATATAGGACACTTATACTGTTGCTCACCCTTTCTGATTGTCAAGTGATGAATTGTGGGCTAATATTTTGTTGACAATGTCCAACACTTGATGTTTTACAGTGTAACATGCAGGCTGCAGACAGGTTGTAATGATAGCAGCAGCAAAATAAGAAGAAGAACAACATAAACAACATGGATGTGCAGCACTGAGTGAATAAAGTTACAGTTTAATATAAAAGATACAGTTCATTATCATTACTAATGAACACAGCTCTGATAGCTTTCAAAATAAAGGTCCAATAGCAGTTAAATAAATGCTATTGACTGGCTAAGCTAGAATTTTAATATTTGGTTTTTCCACTATGGCCTTGTGGGCCACATCTGGCCCATGGGCGGCATTTTGCCCAGGTTTGGCATAAAGAAATAAAAGCCGGTGCATTTTTGTTGCTATTTTCAACAAAGGTGGCCAACCTTTGATTGGCAGGAAAAACCCTGCAAAGTTCACAATATTAGATAAACAAATACAAAATTATGAAATAAATACTCATAAGAATAAATCATGTAGAATATATAGGCTAAATGAAATAATAACTGATTATTTAAGGAATTATTAAAACTCAGTTCCTTCTTATAAATTATTTAATTTTTCCTATGTTCAGTACAACAACTTTATTTCATATTAGACCTGTTTTTGTTTTTTTATTTCAAAATGCACAAAAATCTGTTTCAATTTCTGAATGTCACTTTTCATGGTGATGATGTCACCGCCTTCTCATCTTTCAGCCAATCACATACAGCCTGTCTGTTAATGCAGCATCCCAACAGACATTTTTCATGGCAGCCATGTTAACATGAAACAGTAAACAGCACAGATACTAATGGACTGGTTGTCCAGCAGGAAAAACACAGGTGGACATAATAACAGTAATTACGACTCAGTTCCATTAAGTGTCTCAGTAACTGTGACAGTGAACCAGCATGCACAATAGAAGGACCTCCTCAAAGTGGAATGCAGCAGTCATTAACAGGCCTGTGAGTTTTCTGGCATGACGTGTCAAAATGTCTGCTGTGCAACTAGTCCACTTGTGCTGGTACTGAATGTGGACACATTTCATTTGTTTAACAGTAAAAACAATCCTGGTGTCTTTAGTTGGACAGCAGGAAGTTAACAGCTAGCTGAAGTGTGGGTAGCTGTGTTAAAGACACTAAACATTCAACTGTTAGCTAAAGCTAACACAGGTGCTAAAGCTAACAGTTGAATGCTAAAATATGACCTGTTAACCCAACCAGGTGTCTTATATTAACTGTTGATTTGATGACACCGATTGAAAAAATATTGAGATCATTTAGTGAAGAAAAGTCCTGCATTCAAAACCTTTAAGTAAAATACCAATGTGTTATCAGCAGAATGTACTTAAAGTATCTAAAATAAAAGTAGCAGTAGTAGTGCTCATTTAACTACTTTAGATTAGGACTGAGCATCGATTCAGATTCCCCGATTCAAGCTGATATTGATGGATTCACAGTTTCTTACCATTTCTTTTAGCTGACACTTTTATCTAAAGCAACGTGTCTAAAGCAACAACAACGTTTAGCAATATTTCAGTTACCATACCAATTTTTCTTGGATATGAAAGAGATTCTCTGTGAATTAATGCTGTAGATTGTACAAGGAACCCTCTGACCTGATGCATTATTAAAAATGTTCATGTTTATCGATTCAAACTGGTTAACTGATTATTTATAACCAAGCCCTACTTTAGACACTGGTAGTTTAGTTTAGTTTAATCTACAGTGATGCATCATGGTCTATAACAGTGTTTCCCAAACCTTTTTTTTTGGGGACCCACTTTTTAAAAGTGACAAACCATTGTGATCAAAAATCAAAATACATACATCTGCGCGCTCCATCTGTTTTTACATATTTGGACCTATTTTTCAACTAGTGATCAACCTGATGATCATTTTCCCACTAATCATTTAGTTGTTTGGTCCAAAAAATGTCAAAAAAAAATTGTGAAATTCAATTAATTGATCCTGTCAAAATCTTGTCAATTGTCAACTTGGGATCAATCTGGCATAGTTCGCCCGGTCTCATTGTTTAAGAATACCTGTAAAACATCACCCCTGTAATGCACAGTCAAGTTCTAAACATCTTTTTTTTCCAAGACAACCTGAACTATCAGAATATGTGAGCTGCAGTGACATCACATGAATGTATGAATAGTTATATGACCATAAAAACAAAAGAAAAAAACAAAGCGGAAATTGAATCTCTAAAACCAGTGGAACAAGGTTTTTGGTGTTTGAATATTGTTCTGTTAAGTCTTGGCAATTGGGGGAAAAAACCCAAACCCTCTAGTCAATACACAGGAAAAACTATTCACATATTTACAAGATAAGTCTTTTGGTTTTTGTCCATAAGAGTTATGAATGCCATGCCTGAAAACAGCTTCTGTCTGCAGTGAGACAGAGGGACACATCACACTCCTCACTCTTACAGGGGGTAGACTGACTGACCTGCCTCATCTGCCTCCAGTGTATGGAGGTCTCGTGTCCATACGAGGCTCACCTGCTCGTGTCAGCCTGAGCAGAGATTGGCACAGATATGTGGACACTGTGTGTCCTGACAGAAGGGACCACAGCTGTAACAGCACACAGCTGGACTGTCAGCTCCTTCATGAAGACCCTGTGAGTCAGGGGGACTGGTTTATTGTCCTGCAGCAGAGGTGCCAGGCTCTTCAACACTGTAAAATAAATGAAATAAATAACAAATATGAGATCATATATATTAAACCAGTAAGTGTTTTTATATTCACATCTCATATCACTGTAAGCTGAACAAAGCTGACGGAGTTATTATTATTAATTCTTTTTTTCAGTCTATACTGTAGCTACAGATAGCAGCATCATATGGTGATTGGTCGACAGACATGCAAGGCATTATGGGTTAGATATGGCAGAGCTAATAGTGGAGCTAAGGACAAAAAGAGTCATTTTCGGCACGGAAAAATGGATAAATAATCACAAAAGACATTCAGTATCATTATTTGTATCATTATGGATTTATTGCACAAAGACTCCAAAAACACACGGCTGGATTACAAAGTTTCTGAAAGAGAAAGTAAGTCTCCAGCACACAGCTTCACAGAGTTATGACAGAATTAGTAATCAGAGTACTCTCATGTCGGATACGCCGACATCGCCGACCTCTGCTACCAGGTCAGATTCTCTGTGAAATCTGATTTAACGAGTCTGTGTTTACATTTTCCCAGCCACAATTATGACGAATAGTATGTTAGCCAAGTAAAAAGAAGCAGGAGGAGATTTTGATTTAGATTATTTTATTTTTACGTTCCATTTTGTGGTGATTACAATGGAAACACTACCGCTTTTATCCACATGGGGGCTCCAGAATGTGAAAGTTCCTTGTAGTACTTTTAATGCAGAAATGCTACATATTATAGGGTTACGTATGTGGCATTTAGGGGGAATATAATAGCATAATAGGCCTATTCAAAAGCACCTTTTCATGTATAATCACCTGAAATTAAAAATAACAATTTTTGCTTCCTTAGAATGAGTCATCTTGTACCACCACGTTTCTACAGTAGCCCAGAACGGACAAACTAAACACTGGCTCTACATCTGGCTTCGTTTCTCCTCATGCTTGGCAGGTGAGTTGGTTGTAATCTGCTCTTTCATCACTAGATGCCCCTAAATCCTGCACACTGGCCCTTAAAGTATAGAACTTGATTAAATGTACTTAGTTCTCCTCCACTGATTTAATCTGCTATTTCATTCATCTTATTGTTATTACAGCAGAGCTTTTTATGCATTTCATATTAGACATTTTTAATTTAAACTGCACTTTTTCAAAAGTCTGTTTTTATGTCATCATGTCACTTTTCACCACAGTGGTGACATCACCATCCTCATGCACCCTGCCTGTTGATCAAATGAGCTCCACAATGCTACCGCTTTAGCTCCCAATGTCAAAGTCATTCTGAGAAACCTGGCTGCTGCCTGCTGCTGTAAATAAACACAGAACACAGATGTAGAATTAACTTCTCCTTTTATTTATTTAGCTTAGCAAGGGTGCACATGTCCCGGCTAATTGGCTTAGGAGGGATTGTGAGCTTGACTTATCGCTCAGTATCAAAGTGAGGAGACGCTGTTACCAGCAGCAGCTTAATTCAGAGTAACCTCGTCCACGTTTTGATTCTTTAAGATGCTCCACAGAGAGGACACACACACACTCATGATTACATCAAAAAAATGAAAAAATGTAATCATGAGATTACTTTCCATGGAAACTAACATGACCACCATTACTAACTGAGTGGTTTGGGTGGCAGCCGAAGAAGGGGAACATATTTGCATTTGTAAGCATAGTTTCACTGATCAGGTAACCTTACACAACTTGATGGTGTATTGAACATCACCGCTGCTCTCTCTCTCTCTCTCTCTCTCTCTCTGTCTCTGTGATAGTTCATTAGCTAGTTGTCAGATCCTGTGTTGTGATGCTGAACATCCTCACTGACAGTCAGGGCACAAAATTAGCGCTGCCAACAGCACAATGATGGTAAAATATGCAAGAGGCTGGAAGATTTACTTCACTCTTCAGCCAAAAATACAAATGTAATCCATTGTGTCTGTCCAGCGCTGACACGGTGCTGTGGAGATAACTGTGTCTGGATACATCAGACTAATTAGTACGGATCAATATCATTAATTTGCAATTCATGACCTCTTTGCCTTTGATGAGAGCTTCTCTTAATAGGCATTTGTCTTTCACATGAACTGTATGCATTTCTGATGATGAATGATTGACAGATGACAAATCACCTGGTGATAACTTTGTATGCTGTCCTCCAGAGATGGCGACGCCCCCTCAGAATGTTCCACGGTTCCCATTCCCCATTGGTAACATAAGTATAAAATGTGCTGTTATAATCATCTTTGTTTTAAAATCTATTTTCTATATAAATGTTGGCTCTGATTTTTGTCAACGCTGTCAGATTTTTACTAAAACATTAGCTATATCCTAAGTTCCCTTGTCTCACTTCCTGGTTTCAAAAAAGGCAGGAATGCTGCTCAAACACTGGTAAGTTTGTTTGTTTGTTTGTTTGTTTTTGTTTTTTTTGACAAATGTATTAAATAATATTGCTCTCAGATGTGTCTCAACCATAAAGGGGCCTTCACATGACAAGATATTTGTCCCGGACTCACTGTGAGGTAGGGGGCAGAGAGGCAAAGCACAGTGCTGCGAAAAACTACGCCCTGTCTGCCTGGTATATAAACAGCTGAGCTAACTTTAACATCTGATTTAGCTGAGCTGATAAACTGTATGATTCACAAATCTTATAGCCCGACCGCCATGCATAATGTTTACGAGCGACATCCTAGTCTGTTTTGTATTTTGGGGAACCCTGAAACACTTGTTTTTGGTCGCATCTGGAAAGGAACTCTTGATTTGCGAAACTTTCGTGAGATTTGTGCATGTTGTTTCTTTATTGCGACGTTGCACAAACTTTAAAATGATCCAGATCAGATCTGGTCAGCGGTAGATCGGAGAGGTGTGCCACACAGAGGGGAGCAGTGCTGCTTATTCGGCCGCGACCGCTCTCTCCATGAGGAAAACAATGGGACAGCCTTCGCACCGCTGATCATGTGTGGGGGCTTTAACCATGTCAACTCTGTAGAACTTCTAAATCAAAGCTAAATAAGAATTATGGATTAAAAATGTGTATTTTGATCAGCATTAAGAAAACTCTGAGACTCTTTAAAAAATAAAATGGCTGCTCACTATGACTATGCTGTGAAATGAAAGAATGTAACATTCTGTCGACTCTGTCAGACATAAACTCTGTTGTCATATTTTCCATCTGACAGGGCTGATGACTACATTTAATAGAAAATGAATTCAGTAGGAGGCTGGCCTGTTACAAGATCTTTTAAAAAATATTTTCCAGCATAATTGAAAAGTAAAAATCAAAACCCTCTCAGTTCTCAAGACTGAGTGACATACACATACACGACACTGCAGTGCTAACGTAACTCCCATAGCTAAAGAGAAGTTGAAAAACAAAATGAGCTTTTTCATTGGTCCATATGCAGCGAGCACGACAGACCTCATTTGCTTTTCATGATCGTCTCCCTCAGCTGTTTACACTTATGAATCACAAACCACCATGAGCACCAAATGAATCACATTCTTAATGTTTTCCAAAATGTTGCCTTTAGCACTAACACAGCCCCCTCCCACCCACACCCCTGCATTTATACTCTGCCCCCACCCCCCCAACTCGTCTCACATCATTTCCGTGTTAGATCATTCAGATAAATTAGGAAACTACAGAACGACTCCAATTATTGAGGTCAGCTCAGGGACAAGTTGCCCGTTTGAATCATCTGCATCCTTTCTGTCTCCTGCTGTGGACCGCTCCTCCTCCCCCCTCGTGAAGGGATCGTCGCTGTCACCAGACATATGCTAAGTGTGTCATTTGCGTCATTTCGGAGGCGCACAATCAGATGCCTCCTCATGTGTGGTCACTTGTTTTGATTGCAAATTGTGTGTGTTGTGATGCTGCTGCCTCCAGTGAAAAACCTCATTCTGCAAACTCCACTCTGGAGTGGTGATGCTCTCTTTTTTAAGATTTAATGATCCTTTCATCCGTGTTTAAATTGCTTGTTCGTGCCTGCTGTCTCTTTAACTTTTTTCTAAATGATATGAGCATTTCAACAGAACAGGCAATATAATACAGAGCCATAAAAAGTTTTCACTTCCCCTTGGAAGTTTTCGTGTCTTATTGTTTTACAACCTTGAGTCAGAGCAGATTTAATGTGGCTTTTTTTATACTGATCAACAGAAAAAGACCCTGAAATGTCACCTTAGTGTCAAAGAGAAAACAAATCTCTAAATTCATTACAAATATAAAACAGACTATTACATAATACTTGTTTGCATATGAAAGTAGTAACATGATATTAAATTAGTTCATCACCACATTAAAAGTCCCAGTAGGACAAAAAAAAGGGGGGAAATAAACTGATTAAAAATAGTAATGATGCAGAACTGAGTGCTCAGAGCTCAGTTGGTAGAGCATGTAGCCGTGGGTTCAACTCCTGCCTGCGGCCCTTTGCTGCGTGTCAAACAATGAAGGCTGGTACTGAATTCAGGGAGCAGTTTCACATGTTGTCTTTGGAACAAAGTGTCTCCAGCAGGAGCAGCTGCAACTGTGACTTATTTGTATGAAATGAAGAACTGACTTTGCTTTTAGAAAAGCAAATCAAATTTGTTTGTACTGTGGCGTCAGTGGTCATCGATTACAAAAAATATGTCTATTTGCATAACATACGTCGCCGCGTCGCTATGAACTGCTGCGCCCGGTCAGAGCACAGATTGACCCGGATAACAAGCTGCAGAGAGCCAGCCTCTCCACCATCATCTAAAGTGTGGGAGTTTTTTAAACAGAGACACAACAGTCTGGATCTCTTTTAACAGTCCAACTGCTCCGCACGCGTGCTGGAAGTGAAGCACGGAGCGACCTGTCCTCCTGCAGCAGCAGCAGTGAGACAGCCGGAACATGTTTCTGGTAGTAGTAGATGTTTCTTCATCAGCCTGTGTTGATATTGATGTCTGCACCGCTGCTAACTTCACAGCATGCGTCATCTAACAGTGTTATTCATCTGTTTTATACTTTCTGTTCATTTTATCAGCCACATATGAGTCAGAAACAGCTAAAAAATAACATTATAGGCTGTAATTCTTTTCAATTCTTTTCATCTTACCTGTATATGACTCCAGTGATGAAATAACTTCATGTTATAAACAGTTTAAGTTTGAAGTCAAAATACAGATTGTCCAGTTCAGTGAAGGATTGACATTGATTAGTTATTAAATTAATCCATCAGAGCTCCTTTTGAATTTGAGGTCCAGTATTTTTCTGATCAGGCGTCTGAGTCTGTTAACACAAAAAGGTTTTCTTTTTCTTTTTTTTTTCAGTGCAGTTTATATCAAGAATAAAGAGCCTGAATTCACCCCAGTAAGCTTTTGAAGAGTTTGTACCATGCGACCTCTCGGGTCAATGCTTGTCCTTTTCTTGTCGATTCCTCGTACACCTCTGACCCCACATGAACCCACAACCCTGCTGCCACGCTGGAGGAATCTCCACCTCCACCTTGTCATAATGAGACCTACTTCCTGTCACCCTCCTGGGACAGGGTTCCAGTGCGGGTCGCCTCTCATGAGGCTCGGGGATAATTGGGTAGTTTAAACAATCCAGTGAGAATAAGACACAACGAGGGCCTGCGCCTATATTTAGCAGCTCAGCACATGCTATTGTGTGATTGCACTGGGAGGGAGAAGCGTGCTGTTTTTGATCTAATTTCTCGCCCGTCTCCTATCTGGGTTAGAGGCGGGCTGTTATTGGAACGGCCACCTGTGGCACCAGGAGAAGGTGGACTATAATGGATAGCTGGGGGTTCCAACATGACAGCCGCGGTGCCAGGGCTGTTAACTAATCTGGATCATTAGGACGAGGGCTGTGTATGACTAAAAGGAGAGAGTGTCTCTAATGTGAAGGAGACAAGAGGAGATGGACTGCCCTGCCGTGCCCAGAGCCTGAGTCAAATGGAAGCCTGCGTGTTTATTCCTGATCCCGGACAGCAACCGGTCACTACCAGCCAAATTAGCTTAAAGACTGACTGACTGGCTCTGGTTCAATGCCAGCATGTAAGAGACAGAACAGTTGAGATTTTGGATGGTTGCCTACCTCACTCAACCTCAGCTCTGACTCCTGATGATGTGTCTTTAAATGAATCTTTGCTTGTTCAGTTCAACACTGCCAAAACAGAGTCACTTCATCCTCACCCATTCATTCTTGTAAGCCAGCTGGCAGGAGCTGCAGTTCACTCAGAAACACTTGGAATGGAGTTGACCATTTATAGCAAATGCTTATACAGTTAGATTTGGCTCTAATGTTTGAGATTTATTTCCCCCTTAATAAACATACTGGTACATTAAATCTTAGTTAAAGAAACATCTCAGAGGGAGGAGGAGGAGGAGGAGGAGGAGGGGAGCTGCAGCGTTTGGACAAGCTCATCAGCACAAATATATTGAAATAAGTGTCAGGTTGTGATGGCTGCATGAAATGATTGGAAGCTACTAGTCTTAAGACAGTGAATGTGCACCAGAAAAACTGTGTGCCACATTAAATTTTCACTACAACATAGAGCAGGTTAAACTAATGTTCACCTCCACAAAACACACATCAGAATCACAATCAGAAATACTTTATTGATCCCCGGGGGGGAATAATGATGACGTTACAGGTGTACATAAAAATCTATACATCTCACTACATTACACATGCTGCGTACATTCACTATGTACAATAATATAAACATAAAACAAAAAATTTGCTCACAAAATGTCAAGAAATTCTCAAACATATTTTCCTTTTTCAACAGAGAAATACAAAAGTACACCTTCTGAATTCAAGTTTTTCTCTTTTATCGAACTAAGACGAGCTTAAGTGCTTTGTTAATTCCTTCTGAAACACAACAGAAAAACAAACTCAAACCCAAAACTAAAACTCACCAAAACCTCTTTGTTGGTCTGCCCACTCTTCTAACAATCACCCACTCTGGTTAGGTTGAATTAAATCCTTAATTCACTGCTTGAAAAAAAGTCTGCAGGTTCTCACTCCTCGCCCAGCTCAGAGTGCTCATGGTCCGGCAGAGTTGGTGTGTCCTGTGCCGCTGGATGAGAGCACGTTGCAGACAATTAAATGAGTAAATTAAAATGACATATATCAGCCCAAAAATTGTCCAGTCACCCAAGCTTAGCTGACATGGCCACACAGAATGAATGAAACAGCTGATGCCAGTCAGCTAATACAAGCGCAACCTCAGTCTGTTGAACCAACAACAGGTAGAAACTACAAATCACTTTGCTGATTTGAATTGTTCGTTTAGTTGAATTTGAATAAATGACCTGGACATTTTCTGAAAGCAGAGTCCTCAAGTTATCGCACAGTATAAATATACTGTATAGTGGCAGAAATTCTGCCATTAGGGGTCTGTTTTACATGACAACAATCACCAAAGACATAGTTTGATGAAGTTGTCAAGCGCTAGTTGTTATCTTTACTTTTAAACAACCGGACATGACTCGACCAGAAGTCATGTTCATGGACGGGGTAATACTAAAGCTTTATCCACGTTATGTTAATTCAAATTTGCCGACTTCCCTCCCCACTCTCTGACATACTCCATGTTTTCCCAGACATTTAATACAACTAGCTAGCAACAGGTAGAATGAAATGCACTCATACCTTGAAGAGTTTATTGACATTTTAATGTGGAAATGTCACATATTATGTGTCTGTTTTTTGTTCATAATTTCTGTTTGAACAAACTATTGATATTCCAATCAACCTAATTTTTAATTATGCCTTTGCATTTATTGCATTATGTAACCTGTTTGTTAGCTTGCTAAACTGTTAGCCTCAGTACCTTCTAGATGCTGACAGTTTTGGTGTTCATGTGTTCGTTGACTTCCCATGACGTAATGAAAGCAGCAAAAGATCCATAGTTAGCCTATTGTTGTATCTTCAGTTTTTTCTATGCTAAACAAACACATGTTCAAATTCACGTTACATCATAATTGGTATGTGATTTTCATACCAGGAAGTACAGTAACAGGAAGTATCAAAGTGGAACTAACAGTGGTGCTCTCAGTGACCATGGAGGGGAGCTGCAATGTTGAAAATAGTTGATTCAGTCAGTGAAAATATTTGAAGTTTTAAAATTCAGTGTAAAAGATTTGTTCACTTCTCACATCTCTCTGCTCTGTATGTATACAAACAGTACAGCAGAGCAAAGTGCAGCAGCAAATATTGCACAGAACACCAGCATGACTGTGGACAGAATAACAACACTAACACTAATAACATCCGATGTGTGTGGACCAGGAATCCTCCACTGAACAAGCTCAGTCTTATGGGAGAGAATGTCACAGGTAAACATGACAAGGCCTTTAAAGAAATGTCCTCCAATCTCAGTCCTTGTGGCATTTTGTCCCTGGAGGAGGAATTTGATTGCTTCGGCAGAGCAGCTGGTGTGAGTGAAAGGTTCAATCATGTACACACACACACACACACACACACACACACACACACACACACACACACACACACACACACACACACA
>JAJHUR010095037.1:0-10878 GCA_027495735.1 Lutjanus campechanus | reverse complement strand
CAGCTGAGGGGCCGAGGCGCGGCACGGAGAAATGCACATATCTGGTGGCGTGCCCCGGCGAGATGCCTCTCGCTGATAATGAATCCTTGCAATGCCAGGCTTATAATACAGCCCATGTTTTAATATTTCGTGCGCACGTTATACTTATTTCGTGGCCACAAATTACTATTTCGTGGGAACGAATTAACATTTCGTGGCCACAAAGTAGTATTTCGTGGGAACGACTTAATATTTCGTGGCCACAAATTAGTATTTCGTGGGAACGAATTGCTATTTTGTGGGAACGAATTGCTATTTCGTGGCCACAACTTTTTTTTTTTTTTTCCCACGTCATATCCGGGGCTCCGTAGAAATCTAATATGAGAAATAAAAATATAAAAACAATAGGAAAGCAGAAAACATTCACTCCCTGTATATTCCTCAGACTTTTGAGGGAGCTGGCACAGTTAACTGTCCAACTGATTTGGACATTTGTGTTCACACATACAGCTCCTGTGGGGTTACACTACATGTGTGAAAGAGTTAAGTAGAAGAGAGGGTGGTGGTCTTGGTAAAATATCAAAAAACTCTATCAAAAGTGAGAAAAACTTTGTCAAGTGCTTTTTTTTACCTCCTCACTTCATCACTTCTTGCATTAGAATGAACTGTTGCCAGTGAAAAATATGTGTCCACTTAAGGAAGGTGCATGTTTGAATATTTTGCTGTCTGTAGTCATATTACTGCTCACTGCCAAGGTTATTAATGTTGTCTTATTTCATGTCTCATTCCAGATTCACAGTTTTGATGAAAGTAGTGTCACAGGGAGCCACACAGGAGGAGCAGTTAATTTAGGTGGGTCATAAAGTATGTAATTATTTAACAGAGTTTTCATTGTAATAATGATACTTACTTTAAAGTCAAACACTTTCATTACAATAGTTGTATAAAGCTTTTCAAATATAATTCACTTATTTGGTTTTGGAGTGTGTCAGTTTTAGATATGCAGTTTATAGCCACATACATACCACCACATATTCATTTGCATACAGTATCAATGTCATGGGACAGTCTTCCATGATGCAGAAATGCAAAGTCATTAAAAGCTTTTGACATTTTCATATCGAGATCATTGCTGGTTATGCTGCATGTCACTTGTTGTCTGTCAGAGCAGGATGTTAAGGGAGGTCAATTTCACCAATCGTGCATTTTCTATTCTGTCTGTCTTAATGATGTGATGATTTTTGTAGTGAACAAATGACAGATTCATTATCAAAGAGCCTGTTATCACACTTGAACTAAGTACTTGGTAAGGCTATATGCTGTGGTTTCCACAAACTCTGTGGTTGTGTTTTCCTAATAAGTCACAGTTTTAGTCAACTGCAGGCATCTGTTTGAAAAAAAAAAATTCAAGTGGAAATAAAAACCTTTGACTTCAGTGTGTTCAAACTTCTGTTGTTCAGTGCCACTCACTTACAGTGAGTCTGACTGGGAAAAAAGACAGCTTACAGTTTACTTTGGGCATGCCTTAAACAGGTGTTGTAGGCCAAATTGTCATTTGGGCTGAATACGCTGGATGTTGTTAAGTTATGATGATAATGCATGGCCCTCCTTCCCTTTCTTTCCCCTCTCCTCCCTTGTGTGTGTGAGCAGCACAGGGTGTAATGCGGACCAACAGCTGCCAGTCAGACAGCAGTGGTTTTCTGGAGGAGCTCTTCATCCCCTCCCTGTCTCAGCAGGCCTCACCAGGATCTGATGTCATCAAGGTCTCTTCTCTTACTGATGCACAATCACTTCTCTCACAGGCCCCAAATCTGTGGAAGTTCAGTGTGATTGCTGTATGCTTTATGGCTATCTGACTGTCTGTATTGTCTCTCTGATTGCAGGCTCTGTCAGGCCTGTCAGGAGGGAGCTCTGAAAGCCAGAGCAGCGAGAGGCCAGGCTCCCCGATTTTTCACACCCCTTCATCTCTGACTTCTTCTAGTGTTGATAAATCTCTCCTTTCCTCTCCCTGTCCTTCACCACGACATTCATTAGTCTTTGACCCTTCCCCGTCCCCTGTCTCAAAATCTGACCCGCAAATTTCAGAAACAGAGAAGCCACCAGATAAGGAGCAGTCTCCACCTTCACTATTGGTATGCAAGCACCCACCTCCTTGCTCTTCCTCACCTGAGTTACAGAACGTAACTCACGTCCAATCTCCAACTCCCCCTTCACTCTCCTCTTTTACCTCTCTCTCCCCTGTATCTTCCCCCTTGGAACTTACCTCATTTATTGGAGGGTCAGAGGAAATCAAAACTGAGGAGAAGGATGCTCCATCCCCCCATGTCTCTACTCTTCCTAATGACTCTGAAGACACAGCATGCTCTACCTTTCCACCTCCTGCCTCATCTCCTTCTCCCTCTCCAAATTTGGATAATCTATTCCCCGCCTCAGTTGCTTCGTCTCCTTCACAGTCTGACTCCTCCTCTGGGAGTCCAGGGAACACACAGTCAGAGTGGACTGAGGTGGTTTCACATGATGATGGCTTATCATCCCCGCCTGCCTCTCCCCCCTGTTTACATCCCTATTCCACTCCGGATAATCATTGTTCATCCCCTTTAGCATCTCCCCCACTTACTGAGTCCCTCTCACAGAGTCCAGAAAACAATCACAAATATTCCCTTTTCCCAGGAACAGGCCTGCTTAATACAATACAAGAAGAAGAAACACCCTCCTCTGTCTCCTGTCAGTTGGACAAGCACAGTCTCTTTCTGGACTCTAAGTTAAAAGAGAGTTGTGCCACACTGGCATGCCTGTCTCCTGACACTTCTATGCCAGTTTGTGAGTCTGCCTTGTCATCCCAATTGCCTGCAACAGATGGTCTCATAGATCCAGCTGTTGGAAGAATTCCAGACCTGACAGAGCAGTCCATCTCCCAACAGGACAGATCATGTTCTCATGATGATAGCACAGACTCTACTCCAGCCTCTGCTGTCCAAGATGTTATTCGTGTTAAGTTGGATCACCTCTCTTTGGATTCAGAAGATACCCTTCAGATGGATGGAAGGGGAGAAGTACAAGGTGAGAGACATACTGACATTATGCAGACTGGAGAGACTGTTGTTTACAGCTCAAGTACAGAGAGTTCTGCTGCTCTGTCAGAAGGTTCCAGATTAGTCTCTGAGGAAATATGTAACCAAACAGAAATAGATCCACCAATCCTGCCCTGTAGTGCACTTGAGCTTTCAACTGTAACAGAACCAGAAGAGTTAAGAGAAGTCTGTCAAATGGAAAAGACCGACACAGAAAGTGAATCACCCAGAAGTTCTTTAGTTTTACCTGATGACTTTCCAGAGGCACAGAGCACAACTGAAGTTGAACCAAAGGATCTAATCGAGATTGACAGCTTAGATCTGGTATTTCAAACGTCAGTGGACGGCTCGGATGGTGAAAATGGAGATGTGGAGGCTTTTTTTCAGCAGCTTGATACTGAGGGGCAAGTCTACTGGGCAGAACCCATTCAGGTTTCCAATTCAACCCTTGTGCTTGGAGAGTCAGGCAGCCACGAAGCCGCAGATGAATCTCCTGAGAACTCCATGTTGCCTGGAGGCCCAGCTCTAGATTCATTTTCATCAACAGGCAGAACTGTACCTTTGTCATCCTCAACAACAGTGGACACTGACCAGACCTCCACAAATGCACCTGTCTCCTCAGAGCCACCCACCTCCTTGACCCTACACCCTTTCCCATCCTTGTCCACAATCCTCAAGCCATCAACCCGCTCTGTTTCTGTCCAAATGTCTTCATCTCCATCTTCTCATATTGTCCAGAGGAAGGATATTCCCTACATAACTGACTCAAATCCCATCCTTCTTCCTAGTGTTCTCCCTTTAGACACTTCCACCCCTTTCCGTGCTGTCCAGTCCTGGACAGACCTGCAGATTCAACGAAACTCTCTCACCAAGAAGTTATCACATGGGCCCCTTCATATAGTCCCAAACAAAGTGACTGTGTCCATGAGTGCCTTAGAAACTACACAAGGACCTACAATGATCTTCTCTTCATCTCCATCTGTTCCTCTGCTGTGTAATGACGAACAGTCTCACGACTGTCTCCCAGGTGTAGCTAGAGAATACCATACTGGGTCAGTCTTTGTGGATAAAGGCTCATGGACTGATGAGGAGGTAGAGGTGGACAGGAATGGAAATGAAGATGAGGAGAAGCTTTGGGAGGGCGATCAGTCAGCCACCATAGCATGCTACTGTGCCCGTGACCATCAGTGTACCTGTTGTACAGAGAAGAGTTACAACAAGCAACAGGCTGTGGGAAACATTCCTGTGAGTAACACCTCATTCTCCGCAATGTGTCCTCATTTCACTTTATGTATTCAGTCAGACACAAAAATCATATCAAATTGGCTTGGGCAGTTTAACGGTTTGACAGTACAATGGAGTATTAAGAAATCCTGCAGTATGATTTTCAGAACTGTCATAAATACAGACGTGCCTCTGTCTATTTAACTGATACAGAGATGCTGTATGTAGTGTAGAGCACGTGCCACCAGAGGTCAGTCTGGTCTATGGGTTGACAAGACAGCACAGCTGAGCTGACAAACATGGCATGTGAGGGAAGTTATTAACCAGTAAGAAGGAAAAATGCCTTGCCCCTAGGAGTAGTTTGGATTTAGTCCTGATGATAAAGGTAACCCGTATGTGTGTGCAACTTTAGCAAGCATGAGAGAGGGCAAGTAGCAGACTGATTACTGTCCATGGTGACAGAGCGTGACAGTCAATATACACTGAGTGAAAATGTGAGCTGTGCAGTTGTTGGTAAGTAAGTGTACAGTGGCAGCACTGTAAATGCATGGCAGTCTGTCAGTGAATAAAGGCTGCAACTTCTGAGGCCACAAGCAGAGCTTCAGAGTGAGTGTATGTTGTTTCCCAACTGCAGGAATAGTCTGCTCTGCCTACACTGAGGGAGTATAGTCTGCAGTGGAGCTGAGTCGTTCAACACAAGTTTTACACAAATACAGTCATGATACCGTATACTCCGGTATACTACGGTAAAATGTCAGGAAGGTATGAAGGTATGAAAAAATAGATACTGCCCAACCCTAATATTAAACATTGATAGCTTCCCAGCGTGTCACATTTCAGTTGCGTTCAGGTTCACTAACAGGTCTGCTGGGTCTGAGGGGGCTTTCACATCAGGGACCCAGGCCCGGCTCCAAGTACACTTCATCTCAAAGGCTAGTTTGTTTAATTAGTGGGAACACTATGCACCGTACCCAGACACAGTTTGTTAATCTGTGCTTTGTTTCTGGTATGGTTTATATCAGGTAGGAAAACTAACCGTACCAAAACAAGGTCACATGCTGTTTGGATCTTGTGATTGGTAAGCTTTTGAGTTGACTATTGTGCTGACTCTTTTTGGTTGAATTAATTTTTCTGGATGGACAGTCGCCATGTTTGATATGTTTTCCATGCATAATAGAGTGCCATTTTATCTGTCATCACAATGACCCAAACAATAACCATCTGCACCTGAAATGAAAGTTACATATAAATGAGGTCTAGATTTATTAAATGTTTTTTTATTTATTTTTTCAAGTTTATTTCAATTAGATTTGACTGTTGTAAAAAAATAATTGCTCACAAACAAAGAAGAAAGTTCATGTCTTTTTAATCTTCATATATAATGTGATCCTAGTAATGATCTGGGAATAAAAACACAAAAAGTTTTGTTTCTGGGAACATGGTCATAAAATTGAACCAGAACGATTTCAGTCGCATCATGTTGGTAGGACAAGGTTAAAAGCAGCCAGGAGTACAGTAAAGATGGACAGACATGTCAGGATACTTAACAGATTTTTTAAAATCACAACAGAATAATGCATCCACAAAAACGTGAACAGAAACTGTTTGAATTATTTTTTTATCAGACTATTGAAAAATGTAAAAATGGATTTTCCAATATGTTTCATTGTGATGATGAGGCAAGGTGTTTGATCAATTTAGGATTTTGTGGAATTTAAGTAACGGGTTTACATGTGCAAAGCTGAGCACCCCCTACTGACATTATACTTTAACACATTAGATGGTATGGCAAAAAGTGTTGTGCTACCGGGGCAGACGTTTAGCTCAGTTGGTAGAGCAACCGTCCCATGTATGGAGGCTGTCAGTCCTCTGCAGCAGCTGCTGGTTTGACTCCTGCCTGCAGCCCTTTGCTGCGTGTCATCCCCTCTCTCTCTCTGCCCCCTTTCCTGTCTACGCTTCAGCTGTTCTATCTAATAAAGGCCAAAAATATAACTTTTTTAAAAAAAAGTGTTAAAAAAAATGTTCAATATTGAGCCATTGGGTGACATCCTGAAAAATTCAGAACAGTCCTTACAAGCAACTGTCCTCACCCTGTCCTTTTCGTCCTGAAAATTAACTGCTGTAATAATAAATATGAACAATATATGAATTTGTGAAAATGTTCTAGTCAATTACTTGGCAATAATTTTTTACATTTTTTCCACAGTCTTGTTTATTGACCGTTTCAGGGGAAATACATGTAACAGTACATAATAATAATAATAATAATAGAAATTATGATGGCAGTAATAACAATAATAACAATAATAGCATCAATAATAATGACAGAAGCAATAAAAATCATAATAATGCTCCAGTATTACAAAGAAAAGAAATCCATGTAATAATAATAATAATAATGATAATAATAATAATACAGTCCAAAGTAAAGAACAGAGAAAAAAGTAGGTAAGTGGACACAATTTTCAGATGTTTAAAATGACTGTAACATAGCTGTCACCTGCAGCAGGACACTGTACTTCATATCATCCCCACAATCCCCTGACTGATATTCATTATATTAATAACAAATTATGTTGTTCTATTATGTTCCTGCTGACATGACAAACCCACCTCCAACTTCCTGTCCTGAATTTCACTCATTCTCATCTGGTTACCCGACTGGCTCACTCTATGTAATGAAGGAGTTGGAGTTGCTGGAGTTGGTCCAAAATAGTTGAATTAAAGAAGTCCTAATAATTAATTAATGTTATTTCCAAGGCCAGCTCAAAATGAACAACAAAGCCCATCAGCTTCATGTTGGTCAGACTAATCTTGATTTTTTGTATTCACTAATGTTAGAAACAGGAGTGAGCAGTGAGGAGGAGTCTATGTTCCACTGAGTCACAATGTGTGCACTTAACAAAAACAGTATATTTGTTGTCATGTTACCATAGTTGTTGAGGCCTTTTAAAGCCGGGATCATATTACCACATGAATGTCTCATTTGCATGTGGAGCCTGTGGAGCTCTCTCTTCACTCTGTCTTCTACTCTCCATTGTTCTGTTATTTCTCTTTAATTCAGTGTAATTCATTAATCAGAATCAGAAACGGTTTTATTGCCAAGTAGGTTTTCACCTACCAGGAATTTGTTATGGCACATTGGTGCATACAAACATAATACCAAAATATAGATAAAAAAATAAGGCAAGTGCTGTTGGTGAACAGCATAAATAGATTTTTTCTAAAAATATAATTATAGAATTGTTTCAATTGTCGG
Source organism: Lutjanus campechanus (assembly GCA_027495735.1). Classification (NCBI taxonomy): domain Eukaryota; kingdom Metazoa; phylum Chordata; class Actinopteri; order Lutjaniformes; family Lutjanidae; genus Lutjanus; species Lutjanus campechanus. The sequence continues at coordinate 3,345 of JAJHUR010095037.1, read as the reverse complement.
ATGTAAATATGATTATAGAGTGTGGTCTAGACCTACTCTATATGTAAAGTGTCTTGAGACAACTTTGTTGTGAATTGGCGCTATATAAATAAAATTTGATTTGATTTGATTTGATTTGATTTGATTTGATGATTTGATATAAAAGAGCACGTATGATAAAAAAACACGAGAGAAAAGAAAATAACAAAAGTGACTAAACTGTACAATATAAAAGAAGAACAGATATTGCAATGTGCAAGAATTACGTTAATGTAACGTATAAGTCAGAGGGGTGGGGGGGTGGGGAGGACAGTGTCAGTGGGGGTCATGGGCAGCGTTGGTGAGGGCAGTTGCAAAGGGAAAGAAACTGTTCTTGTGGCGTAAGGTTTTGGTCCTGATGGATCGCAGCCTCTGGCCGGAGGGGAGTGTCGCAAACAGTTTGTGTCCAGGATGAGAGGGGTCGGCTACAATCTTACCTGCACGCCTCAGGGTCCTGGAGGTGTACAGGTCCTGCAGGGATGGCAGGTTGCAGCCGATCACCCTCTCGGCAGAGCGAATGACCCGCTGCAGTCTGCCCTTGTCTCTGGCAGTAGCAGCAGTGTACCAGGTGATGATGGAGGAGGTGAGGATGGATTTGATGATGGCAGTGTAGAAGTGCAACATCATCGTCTTTGGCAGGTTGAATTTCTTCAACTGCTGCAGGAAGAACATCCTCTGCTGGGCTTTTTTGATGAGGGAGCTGATGTTTAGCTCCCACTTCAGGTCCTGGGTGATGATGGTGCCCAGGAAGCGGAATGACTCCACAATGTCGACTGGGGAGTCACACAGGGTGATGGGGGTAGGTGGGGCTGGGCTCTTCCTGAAGTCCACAATCATCTCCACTGTCTTAAGAGCGTTGAGCTCCAAGTTGTTCTCACTGCACCAGGTCACCAGTCGGTCAATCTCCCACCTGTAGGCCGACTCATCCCCACCAGAGATGAGTCCAATGAGGGTGGTGTCGTCCGTGAAGTTCAGGAGCTTGACGGACTGATGACTGGAGGTGCAGCTGTTGGTGTACAGGGAGAAGAGCAGAGGAGAAAGAACGCAGCCTTGGGGGGATCCGGTGCTGATGGTCAGGGAGTCAGAGACATGCTTCCCCAGCTTCACATGCTGCCTCCTGTCAGACAGGAAGTCTGTGATCCACCTGCAGGTGAGGTCTGAGCCCTCTCCAGACAGAGGCAGAGTCATTACCTGAGAACTGTTGTTGGAGTTTCTCAGAGTACTTGCGTTTAGCATCTCTCACCGCCTTACTAAACTTGTACTTTGACTCTCTAAACCTGTCTTTGTCCCCACTCCTGAATGCTTCCTCCTTCTCCAACTGTAACTGTATGAGCTTGGCTGTGAACCAGGGCCTGTTGCTGCTGTACCTCACGGTAGTGCGTGATGGTACACAGCAGTCCTCACAGAAGCTGATGTATGACATCACAGCCTCTGTGTACTCATCCAAACTGTTGGTAGCAGACCTGAAAACATCCCAGTCAGTACAGTCCAAACATGCCTGAAGATCCTCCACGGCCTCACTGGTCCACTTCTTTGATGTCCTCACAACAGGTTTACAGAGCTTTAATTTCTGTCTGTATTAATATCCATTAATGACACCAAATTAACTGTGTGATGATTGAAATACAGGAAATTGATCTCTCTTGCACTGAAATGTTTCAGTGGAGCCTCAGTTGTGTACATAAAAATCAAAAATTAAAACTAATGCTTTTGATTTTAACATTAGAAGCTCCTCAATATAAATGTCTTTATGGCATATTATTTTCCATCATCATGTGCAATGTTACTTTTCATTATATCATGTGCAATATAACTTTATTCTCAATATCACTGCCAATATTACTTTCAGTTACATTTCCAATAGAACTTTTTACTTTGTTATCCTATTAGGCACCACTTTTTTGCATTTACTCCTTCTACATATTATGTTTAACATTCTACTGTTAATCTGATGATATAATTGGGCACAAGAACTTATTTTCTTCAGGATTAAATTTACCTTATAGAGAACAAGAAGGAGGTACAGCAATGTTGCTATTCAATTGGAAAATAATAAATAAATCTGCTATAATAAGAAAAAACATAAAATTGGATTTAAAAAAAGTATTTATATTGTTAGCTGTATGTGGCCAGGAGGGCAATCAGGGGAGAATGTGGTTTGGGCGGTATCCATTTTTCATACCTTCATACCCTCCTGACATCTTACCAGGGTATACGGTATTAGTAAGTATTTGTGTAAACCTTGTGTAAAACTGTACTTAATCCTCCCACAACATAGGCAGACCTTATTGTCCGAGCTTCAGTTTTCCCACAGCTTGGAAACAAAGCACACCTATATGGGAGCTACACTTCGGTCTTGAGAAGATGCAGCCTTTATTCACTGACAAACTCAGACTTAAACTGTAAACTGTAAACAGCAATCATTAGCAGGCACAGCGGTGACAGAGCAGGAGGCAGGGAGGAGAACAAAGGCCAACAGGTGCCTTATATAGCCTGGCCCTGATTAGGGAATTGGCTGGAAGGGTCAGGCCAAGGCTGCAGTCACCCACTACACAACACATTCACCTATACTAGGAGAGGATTCCCCACCACATGTATACAGTGAGAGATACTGTAAATAGACCCAAACAGAACTAAATGAAAAAAGTGGCAATCAACAACTGAGCATTGGACTGAGGTTTAGTTTGTTCAATGTACAGAATGTGGTGCACAGAAGCTGAATGCTGCTTCTTTGGCTTTAGTTTAGTTTGTCCCAGAACATGTTAGAGGTGTGGATGGTTCATAATGTAGAGGCTGATTAGAGCTGTACTTCAGCCAATAATATCATTCAGTGCTGTAGTAGTATTTTCAGTTCAATTCTTTGACATACACAAAGTCGGAAAACTGGACTGATGTGGTCCACTTTCCCAGTCTAAAAGGTGCAGTGTATCAGATTTAGGGGGACCTATTGGTAGAAACATTAGTTTATTATATTTATATATATTATTATATTAGATATTATTATATTAGAGGTGTTTTTTCATTAGTATATAATCACCTGAAAACAAGAATTGTGCTTTCATTAGAATGAGGCCTTCTTATCTACAGGGGGAACAACTCCTCCTTCCACGAAGGCTGCCATGTTGAACCACCATGTTTCTACAGTAGCTCATAATGGGAAAACCAAAGACTGGTGCTACTGACTCTACTTTGCTCAAGTTTCATGGCTAGCATAGGTTCCCTTCCATGCTTGGAAGGGGAGGGTGAGGTGACATGTTTACCACTAGATGTGTAGTGTTCGTAATATATGTGTATATATACATATATATATATATATATATATATATA
>JAJHUR010095034.1:575-25975 GCA_027495735.1 Lutjanus campechanus | reverse complement strand
TGTGTGTGTGTGTGTGTGTGTCTGTATGTGTGTGTTTGTCCGAGCTTGTGCTCCATGCCAGGAAGCCTCTCCCAACATCAGTATCATATGATTAGATGGACTTGCACATGATGCAAAAACCCAGCCTCTGATAGGGCTCCATCCGGTCCCACACACTGTTCCCAATGAACACACACACCCACCCACACACACACACACACAAAGATACACACAGCTGTTTTCATTTCTCGGTCACACACACATATATGATAAGGTGTTTATTGGTTGTCTCTCTTTGTTACCATGCGACCTCTGACCTTTGACCTTTCCAATGAAATCCCTTCAGTTAGTTGGACGTCTCTTCTCAGCAACAACATGCTTCACCCTGACCTCAGTCTTACAACAAAATATATCATTTTATTACATGGCTTTTTTAATTACTCAATTCTGATTGGTCAATTACAGCATTCTAATGTTATTTCTTTATAACAGACCATTGCTATGAAGAACAGCCTGCTGCTATGGATACAATTGCCATCACAGACTCTGGAGGAGCAAGAAAATCAGTTTTAAATCAGCAAAATCCTTTATAAAATCACCATTTTGTGTCGATTATTTGATTTATTTTTGTAAGTAACGATGTAATACGCAGGATAACGTACAGTGAGCAGGTCATTATTGTGAAATATACCCCTTCAAGGTTATTCAAAACCTCTCCACTTCGCGTCGGGGTCCTGCATCATCCCGTCGGGATTTATTTCACAATAATGACCTGCTTACTGTACATTATCCCTGACATAAAGCCTCAAGATATCACTCTAATTCCACTGTCATATTTTTCATTTCATTCATAAGAACAACATACATTAATTGTTTTAACAAATGACTAAAGTGAATAATGGATGATACCAATTTTGATCAGTTTATTTTTTGATCAATCTATTTATTGCCTAATCAACTGATCAACAAATTGTTTATTAGAACATTATTATAGTTATAATATAACAGTATTTGACTTCTTTAATCTCTTTTAAAATACCTAATAATACAATTAAGTCAGATACTACTGATGGAATGATAATATAGACAGAAATCACACACTCAGCCTCCACACTTTGCACTGTGCTCTCTTCAACTGTTGTTACACTGAGTTTGAGATAATAAGACTGGACTGAACTTCAAGCTTGTCAACAGTGTCACAACATGACAACTCTGCATCTTACTACATCCTCATAATAAAAGCTTTAAAGCGATATTCCACTTTGTGAGAATAAGCCACTCAGTATGTCCTCACCATTATGCCGATGTGATGATGGGTGAAGGTCTTCAGTTCACAAAACAATCCTGGAGTTTTAGGAGAAACAGGGCAGCAGCCTCATCCAGTACAATGGCAGTGAATGGTGACCACGGATAAAATGTTTAAAAAAAAAAGAACACAAAACAAACACAAAATGTCTCCATCCTGCTTGTGTGGTGTAATCCAAGTGTCCGTGAGCCGCGACATTAAAAATTAACCGCAAAAGACGCCATTCACGCCATGTTTTTAGCAGAAATATCAGCTGTAGCATGTAGCCGGTAGGATGCGAACATGGCGTCGATCTCGCGAGACTTCGTATATATCTTAATGGACGCACGTGTGGAAGTCTCGCGAGATCGGCGCCATGTTTTGTGAACTGAAGACCTTCACCCATCATCACATTGGCATAGTGGTGAGTACATACAGAGTGGCTTATTCTCACAAAGTGGAATATCGCTTTAAAATCAAAGGCCTAAAATGAATGTTTCTACTGATATGACTGGTTGATATGGTTGTGATGCTTTAATCATGTGCAGGTGATGCGAGTATGTCTGTTGTGTGTCTGAAACAGATAAAATCACATTCCTTTAACACAATAATTGCCCAGAACAAAGAGAAACAGGTGAATGTGTCTGTGAATATGATGATATATTTCACAGGCTGAGAAAAAATTGCCTCTTCTAGTATTATTTACACTCAAACACACAGACTGGGGCGTGCCCTGCCCGGCCTTTGTTTCTCTCTCCCTGTACAGTCTGAGTCTGATCTGTTGACTTTCATCATCAGCAGGTTTTATTAAGTTGTCCCAAAAAATATGGCTCATGTGTGAGACTTTTTCACCTGCAATTCCATTTTCACAGCAGCAGCTGAGTCTTGTGTGGAGGAGGCTTGTTGTTAACTGTCACCACCATGACACTGAATGACGCTGGTACCAACCACAAAGAATGGTACCAACCACAAAATAACGACCAAATAACTAGACATATACATGAAACAGGAGACTAGTTCTCCTCGTTTCTCTGTAGAGTCTGTGTATAACTCTTCTCACACAGTAGAGTGAACAGGTGAGTCACTCACACATGGTTTCACTCTTTCGGATGGATAAAAAAATATATATATACTTTGATGCCCTCCTAGATAAAGTCTATGTGTGTGTTAAACACTGCAACACCATGATGTTCACGAAGATGGTTACATCTAGAGGTAAACTTTAACTTTTACAGAAACACTGAGTACAAATCTCGTGAGGGTTTTGGAAATCAAGAGATTCCTTTTAAAAATGACAGAGAGAGAGAAAGAGAGAGAGAGAGAGAGAGAGAGAGAGGTGCACAGATCCAAAAATAGAAAATCAATTGGTGGGTTCCCATGATTTAATTGTGGAGGGCGCCACAAATAAATAAATGAATAAGAAACACTGATGTTTACTTCTAATAATTTGTTTTTTTTATGTGTCTGAAATGCCTTTTATTTGTATTTAGTTTACACAAGATTATCAAACATAGTCATGGAGCATGTGGTTATTTTGTATAGATGATATCATAGAATTAACAGGAAACATACTAGCTTGTGATATCAGAATCAGAATCAGAAATACTTTATTGATCCCCGAGGGATCACAAAGATATATATTGTGAACAAGATATGAAGTTACCCATATTGTGATAGAAGATTTTTTCCACATCGCACAGCACTAATATGAGTCGGCAGAATAATATATTAATTCCACTACAGGAGATACTTGATGTTCACTGGATTAAATATGTGCATATATCAACATCAGCATGGGCAATTGTGCAAAATCATTTGGAAAATATTGGAAAATTGGATATCCAGTATAGTGTATCCCAACTTCAAAATATCTGAAATCTTCTTGTGGTGTAAAAGTAATTTGATTAGACAAACATAAAAAGTACTTCTTTTTTCACAGTAACTCAGTCTCAGTAACTATGACAGAATCTTTGCCAGTGGTTACTGGACAGTGATCACAGTAGAGTTCTTACCTCTGTCTCCTCATCATCTGTGCTGGCATCTGATTGGAGGATTCCTGCATAGGGCCCCCACGTTGTGTCTGGATGGAGGTCCCGGCCAGCCACCACCCTGCTGTCACTGCCTTCTTCACTTAGCTCCAGGTCATCTGGAGGGAGGAGAGAAGAGAGAAGCGGTTAACAGCTGAAATACGCCAACTGTGGGTCGGACAAACATTTAATCACATCATCTAACACCTGCTGTCATCAGGGCCAAATATGATGAGGAAACCATTTCAAAATTACACTCTATATCAATATTTGTAAGCTTTCATGGCCTTTTAACTGTTGCCTCAATACAGTCTGAACTCACTTTTACAAATTAGATTTTACTAGTGTAGAATTTTAATGTTTTTTTTCTTTTTCATTCATTTTGGAGGCAACAATTGATATGAAGGTACATAACAGAATATGAATTTACATAGCTCATCTATTCAATTGAGTAGTCCCATTAACCTAATGTACACTGCTTTCCATTCACATATTGACACGAAATAAAGTGAAATAACCAAAAATTAATAAATAAATAAATACAAATAAATAATACATACGCCCTTATACTCAGGATAATACCCAAAATAAGAACATTGGTGTGTCATTTCGTAAAAGAACAGGAAAAAAAGGGAAGAAAAACAAAAAGAAAATAAAATAATAAAATAAAAGTCGAACCTCCACATACACTTCCTTTGATCAGAAATGTTATTTTGTGCACTCTTTACCCCACCACTCCCCCACCTCCCCTCCCTTGTGGCCTGAGTTCTTGGTGCATTTAAGCTATACAGTTATATTTGCATCTTTATCAGAATCAGAATCACTTTACTCGCCAAATGTACAGAGTACACAGAAATCTGACCTGGTGATGCAGCGCAATGGAACAAGAGGATAAGAACTTTTCAGGGACTAACTTGAAAGGTTAAAGAGTTCAAATCAAATACAAGAATTATGTACAAATAAGAATATTCTATACAAATAATGAATTGAAAATAAAAGGTATGGTAAAATAGGAAATGTAAAGTACAGTATGAGTTAAGATTATTACATTTCCTTCTTGATTTTTGAAAAATATGTATAAATAATATTACAGAAATTAACACACACTGGGATATTATATATCCAAATTTTCCAACTTAACATAACATTGAGTCAGGAACTACAAAAAACTCATAAACTAAATAAAGAGACATAATAATAAAATGAAGAAATAAGTAAATATATCTATATCCACATGTGCACACTCACAGTGGCATATTCATAGTCAGTACACTGTAGCTGTATAATCTACAATTTGATTACAACAGTAAGCTAATAAATATTAAAGATTTGATAAAGACTGGATGTTTTGTGGTTTTGGGGCTGTTTATGGCATCAACAGGATGACATTTAAAGACACCGTGTACTGGCAGAAACAATCTAAATCTAATCAAAATATCAGTTTCAGACCAAAACCCCCACTGGTTCAAACATGACCCACAGCATTTAGCAGAGACCACATGACACGCTCAAAAGGAAGAAAGAAAAAAGAAAAAACAAAACAAAAACAATTGTCAAAAGCCGTGTGAGGCTTGAACTTGACCTGAACCCCTGCAGCAGCAGCAGCAGCAGCAGCTCAGACCGACCTTACAGCAGAAACTGTCCATAGCTCAACAGCAGGGGGAGTTTGATACAAGCTGAGCACTCTCTGTCCTGGCCGGTTCACACAGGGGGAACTTCTTGTGTACTTCCTCAAAGTGATAACTGTAGAAGGATGGCAGTGATGGCTGTGGTGTGAGCAAGCTGCAGCCCAGATAGAGCCAGTTTAGCCCAGAGGCATGGAGAACTGATCCATCTATTTAAAAACTTGAGACAGCCCTGAGTGCAGGAGGACTCTGCAGCAGGCTGTGGTTTAGAGACGTCTCTGCGCATCTGAGGACAAATGAACAAGTTGGAGGCGCACTGGTGAGAGTTGCAGTGGGAACTCCAGTCACTGACTGCCAGCTGCTTCAGTTACATGGGCAGCCTCAGGGTCTACTTCTGGAGCAGCTCTCACTATATGACTGTCCACCTCTCCCTCTGATCAAAACGTGTACAAAATCTGCCTCCCCAACCTCGCCTCCCCCCTCCCCTACCCTTCTCATCTCATCCATGGTTCAGGCGACTGTTTCGGGGGGTCGGTCTAAAGTGGCGGTCCTGATAAGAGTGTTTGTCTAACACTCTCCATGTCAAAACACTCATCTATCTTCTCTGTATCTATCCCCACCAGAGAACAACGGACAGACGCTGATAAAATGGCTTTCCCACAGCCAGTGGGGGGTGGAGGAGGAGGAGGTTGTGGTGGTGGGGAGTTATGGAAGGGGAGGAGGGAGCAGGAAGGAGTGTGGTTTGATGGGAAGAAAGTAGGAGGGGCGCAAGGCGATGAGAAGGAGACGTTAATTTAGTAAAACAAGTCCTTAAAAGCCAAACGGCGGTTGAAAATATTGTTTCACTGTCTCTCCGACTGTTGTGGCAAAGTCACACAGGAAGTGGTGTGTTTCTCTTAACTCACAGCTCAAAGTTACCATGATACTCTGCACAATGCAATGAACAGCACACAGGTCACACAGGGATCACATTTATGGAACTCACTGAGCTGATTGTACCCGTTTTATTTGCATCAAATGTAGGGATGTAACAATTTATCAAAAAGGGGCGTAACAATACTTGATATTAATTTAATGTTCAACAATCCACTATTATTGATGCAAAGTGAAAGATATACCTGTATTTTTAAAATTACATGGCATACCCGTGTCACAAAAGTTCAGTCATAAAATTGTCAAATCACATTTTAAATTGAGTTGCTTTTTGTGAGTTGACATAAATGTGCCTGAGAAGGACATACAAAACTTCTGATATTGATCGCAGACCCCTGAAATAAATCCAAATCATATTGTGGCATCGTGATATTGGCAAATATCGCATTGTTGTCCAAAAAATATATATAATATCATACCATGATGAAACTTGTGATTTCCGCCCTTAATATCAAATATGAGGATTTAAAAATGTCTAAATATCATACCACACTTTGACAATATCTATCATGATATTATTATATTTGATTATTTTAACTTTATTTTATAAAATAACTGCTACTGATTGCTCAATTGTTTTTGTACTGCAACTGTACATATATTATTATTCAAGCATTCATTACCAAAGACAATTCATGCCAATATTATGCTTTGGTCAGGATTGGCTACTAAAATAATTTTACACAAACAAATATGTTGTACACTTCACTTCAGGTTTATTATTTCATAAAGGACATTTGTTTCAGGTTGTTTTTTCTTTGTTTATATATATATATATATATATATATATATATATATATATATATATATATATATATATATATATATATATATATATATATATATATATATATATATATTACGGCAAAATAGAGTCTGAATCCACTCAAGGTTTCTACTTGTTAAAAGGAAGTTAGGAAGTTTTTCCTCACCATAGTCACCTTGATGCTGGCTCTTGATGGGAACTGTTGGGCCTCTGTAAATAATAAACAAATTTCTCTCTATGAAAAGCACCCTGAGACAACTTCTGTTATGATTTGGTGCTATATAAATAAAATGGAAAGTTTTAATCGTGAAGCTATCATACCTTGAATTTTTTTGTTTTGTTACAACACTTATCCAACAATATCTGTGCTCTCAGAAAAATGACTTTATGTATTTTATTAAGTGTTTGCATCTAATAAAATATCAGTCAAAGTGTCAGTTTTTCAAACAGGCGCCAACACACCTTGTTTAGCAGTCACGGTATATGTCACACTGTAACCAGGCCTACTTTTTCATTCTCTTGCTCTGGTCCACATGAGAGAGTGACACTGATGCCAGACGCAACAAGAGCTGACCTGACCTGTTGTGCTCGGGTCAGGTTGGGCTTAATTTTTTATCGAATGACTCGGGTTTTGGGTGGAGCTCAGTTTCACTAATATTCTTGAAGAAAACCTAGTCTCATTTCTTTGTCAGAATACACTAAATTCAAAAGGTCACATCCAGGGTTTTGCGTGCGGGTGTCCTGACACATGACGTGATAATTGTCAGATTCTGAGGGGATCTGGGCACAAATGTCCCAGGTTTGAGTCGGGTCAGCATCACATTTCAGTCCCAGGTCAAACGTCAACCCAAACATGACTCCTCAGACAGTCTAACCTGTTTGTTGCAGAGTCTGAAGTCCACCGTCTGTCCAGCCAGTATCCTATCTCCTATCGTCCTATGGGGCCTCAGTTTGGCCACTCTGACCCTCCTTATCTCAGCACTCCATCAATGTCCAGGCTGCCTCTGTGCCATTGGCCAGTCCTCACCACATGGGACTCGTTATCAGCCTGACCAGCTCAATTGACCCTCATTGTGAAATGGTGCGGGGATTTGACCTCAGCCAACACAAACATTAACTTATAAACAAGTCCAACACAAGCATGAGTTTGTCAGGTATTAAGGCCCAGCAAGGGCCAAATCTGAAATGGAACTGGTGACATTCTGGTGATGTCCATCCCTGACACCTGTTTGGTCTCTCTAGTGGAGTTAAAGCATTTAATGATGAGTGGTGGCAGCGTGGCATGAATGCACTGAAGCAGATACCATAACATCAAAATGTTAGCATGCTAACATGTTAAAATAAAATGGAGAAAATGGTAAACATAATGCTCAGCCTGCTAACACTTACTGTGAGAATGTTAGCTGATGTTACAACTAATTGCACTGCTTCTTTTACTTTAAAGGGACAGTTCACCCCAAAATTAAAAATATATATATTTTTCCCTCTGGCCTGTCGTGCTGTTTATCCATCTAGATTTTCTTTGGTGCGAGTTGCAGAGTTTTAGAGATATCAGCTATAAGATGTCTGCTTTCTCTCAGATATAATGGGACTAAATGGCACCTGGCTTGTGGTGCTCAAAACACCAAAAAACAAAACAAAAACAAAATACACTTGAAAACTCAAAACCAGTGTCTCTCCCCCAAAATCATGGCCGAGTCACTCAAGATAATCCATAGACCTTGTTGTGAGCAGTTTCATGTAGGAACTACTTCCTCTCTGTAGTAGAATTTACCAGAAACTACTTAAGAATCGACTTTTCTCTGTACTAGAAAGAAAGTAGTTCATCCAAGAAAGTGCTCACAGCAAGGTCTGTGGATTATCGTGAGTAACTGGGTCAAGAATTTTGTGAAGAAACACTGGTCTCTTTTTTTGATGCTTTGAGCACCACAAGCCAGAGTGACATTTAGTGCCATTATATTTGACAGAAGGCAGACATCTCTACAGCTGATATCTCTAAAACTCTGCAACTCACAAAAAAAAAAATCTAGATGAATAAATAGCACTATAGGCCTGGAGGAAAAATATGTTATTTCTGATTTTAGGGTGAACTGTCCCTTCAAAAGGTAACAGCCCTGGCTACATTATCTATGGCTATATGATTACTGGCTATATAAGTATTATGTTGTTATGTTAACTTACTTAACATCATTGTTATTGATCGACTGATAAAATGTACACATAGTATGTAAATCCAAGTAGTGAAGTTTAACTGGTCGATTACGGGTAGTATCAGTGAGTGTAGATTAAGTAGTTGTCAGGGAGAGAGTTTAATCAAAAACTCCCTTTTCATACTGGTAGAGCGAGTGCTATTGGTGCACCTCCACTAATGAGTGTGGCTTGCTAATCCCAGCAGGTTAGCAGTGTTCACTGGGGTAACATGATGCCTCCAATAATACTAATCCCTGTTAATTACCCCTCCTGTCCACCACAGACCTGCATAATAACCCAGTGCTCCTTATCAATATGGCTGCATGGACTAATGCTATCCTCACTGCTCTGTATGATATTACCCCCATCACTACTACAGTATATACTGTACTGTACGTGTAGTGTGTGCACATGCAAACACACACACTCATCAGTCTTTCTGTCAGTGCTAGATGACCCATTCCCAAAAAACACAAGGCTGGATGGGCTCGTTATCAATATCAACCAGCTCCACAGTATCCACACTGCCTCACTCATTTAGCTCCGACACACACACACACACACACACAGGTTCACAAGATGACACACAGCAGCCAAACACACACTGTGCCCATACACATCCAGCCTGTACACACCATCACATCAATATACACCCCTTGTCACCAGCTACACACACATACACATACACACAAAGGCTTATCAATACGGACGCTTCAGCAGCCACTGGGGCGTCCAGGCCTCTTTGACGAGCCAACACAATAAAACAATCAGTCCGTCATTAATGAAATGACTAACGCAATTAACCGATGAGTGGGTGGGATGTGTGCGTGTGTGTGTATGTCTGTGTTGGGGGAGTGAAGGCGTTAAAAGAGACCAGGATAGTGCTGATAATGTTGTTACAGAATTTTTGAATCGATACCTTTTTGTTGTGTGTTGTCTTGCCAGTTTACTGACTGTCACTGGGAATTGCACAAAGAAAAGTTATTAAGTTTTACTGATTAAAATCCATTATTGAAGAATTACTCTGTTAATTCCTGATGCTGATGTGTATAAACATAAAAACTCCATTCTGTTCTGAGTTTGTAGCACCACAGACACATTATTTATTTTAAGTATTTAAAATTAGGTCTCAAAATCATGAAAAAATTAGCAGTTTTCTCTGCTCTGAAACGCTGGAGGTGTGTCTGCTCCGCTGACAACCTGAAAACAACCTCAAACATGGACGTTCAGTGTTTTCACATTTTTTCAACAGCTGTTTTCTGTGTAGTGTATATATAATGTAGGATGGTCGATCTCGCGAGACTTCGTATATATCTTAATGTCTTAAAGTCTCGCGAGATCGACGCCATGTTTACATCCTACCGGCTACATGTTACAGTTGACATTTCTGCTAAAAACATGGTGTAAATGGCGTCGTTTGTGGTTAATTTTTAATGTCACGGCTCGCGGACACTTGGATTACACCACACAAGCAGGATGGAGACATTTTGTGTTTGTTTTGTGTGCTATTTTTAACGTTTTACCCGTGGTCACCATTCACTGCCATTGTACTGGATGAGGCTGCTACCCTGTTTCTCCTAAAACTCCAGGATTGTTTTGTGAACTGAAGACCTTCACCCATCATCACATCGGCATAGTGGTGAGTACATACTGAGTGGCTTATTCTCACAAAGTGGAGTATCACTTTAAGGTCTGACTTGAATGGCAAAGTGAACAAGCACACTGGTCAATACAGCAAAGCAGAAACACGAATGGACTCCATATCATTGTGTTTGTCCTCAGTGTCCCAGAGGACACAGAGTATTTAAACCTCAACATTGGTAATTATTTACATTTATGATCCGTTTCAACAAGGAAGTCAAAAATGCCTAAGTCAGGAACTGGGACTGCATATTTGTCTTTATTTAATCTTGAAAAACACTGAACAACAAAATCAATGAAAACATGTACAGGAATGATAGAACGTCAGTTTACAGATGCCTTAACGAAGCTGACATGCTCAAGTCTGAAAGGTCAGTGAACTACTTAACCTGCAACCCTACTGGAGATAATATGAGGAACAAAAGTGTTATTTTATATTTTATCAGGTAGATTAATTGTTGCTTTCTCCGATGATATATCTCCAGGTACAGTCAACTTGGAAGAAAAATTAATTAAACCTGCAGTTGAGCTGTTATCTTAACTGATATGTCATATTATTAATAAATGCTTACTTGGGAGAAACTGTCCACAACTTTAAGAAGGATCCACAACAGCACCAGGTGGGAAAGTGGATTCTCCTGTGTCCACCTGTAAAGCTGGCACTGCTTATCAAAACACTTCCACTCTTTTTGGAAGTTTGTTTCCAATCCATTTCTTTTAATTTTGCAAAAAAAAACAAAATGGTTTGTCAACATTTACCATTAACTATTAACTATAAAAATATTTTACAGCATGTGGAGGCCCACATGGAAGTAGCTTGGGTCCACTTTCATTTTCTGTTCATTATCTTTTCATGTTCTGTACATTACAAAACAGAGATAAAAGATCATCTATCTCACAAAGCCATAAAAGATTTGCATGAATGAAATAAAACAGAAGATTAAAATAAGCTACAAAAGAATAAAGGAGATAGAACAGGCAAATAAAAAATTACAATGCAAGATATGACTAAAACAGTCCTGAATTGAATTCAGTAAGAGGCACTGAAAAGAAATGTCTTAGGCCCTTATTTCAAACAACTGAGATTTGAAGCAGACTTAACTTGTTTTGTTCAAGATATGTTGTGCATAAAAAGTGAACGCTGCCTCTGTATGTTTATCACAAATGAGGGGACAGGAAGCAGACCTGTCCTAGTCCATCTGAGAGGTCTGGATGATTCATAACGTAGCAGCAGCTACTTTAAAAAATAACAGCTGTCGCCGGAGGTGCCAGTTTTTTACGGTATATTCTTATTGATCACTTTTTATTTCTGTAGTCAGTCTGCAGATTCGTGTGTGTCATTCTTAGAACTGAAGTCTAACATTGTCAAAGTCAACTGAGCTTTGAGTGCAAGGAGTCACATATGCATAAGAGCATCGTACCTGGCCATCCAATAGGAACGAGCATCCTCAACAAGCCGCCTGCCTGATTGGATATCAAGGGAAAAAAAGAAAGGTGTAACCCAACACTGATGTTCTCCTCTATCCGGCCTAATTGATTTTTAAAAAGACTATTGTTGATATCAAATGAGCACATCGCGGCGGAGCTATTGATTTTTTGACACCACACAACAGGAAATCTTTATCTGCGTGCTACTCCGACCCCGCACTAATAGGTGGGGTTTAACCTCTGCTGAATGACAAATCCCAACGCCTCCCAATCCTATTCTCTCTCTAGTCCTCATGGGAAACACAGGACAAAATCTGGACTTCTGTTAGTGTTAGAAAAGATGGGGTTCCGTGTTCTCTGTTTACACATGTAAAAACCAGCCATATCGACCAAATATGCAAAGACTTTCTTCTTATATATGGGAAAGTGTCAAACTACTGATAGTTTAAATTGCTTCAATTACACTATGAGCCACTATGTATTATACATACATAGT
This sequence comes from Lutjanus campechanus, assembly GCA_027495735.1. Lineage (NCBI taxonomy): Eukaryota > Metazoa > Chordata > Actinopteri > Lutjaniformes > Lutjanidae > Lutjanus > Lutjanus campechanus. The sequence goes on along the minus strand of JAJHUR010095034.1, from coordinate 13,605 downwards.
CAAATTTTTATTTTGTTTCAATATTCTGTGGTCCTTTAAGGCCATGAAAACTCCTACATGAACTCACAAGTTTTGGTTGTTTAACAGGTCAAATCCAAGGACAGGAACTATTTTTCTAGGTTTATTTTGGTTTGAGGTAGGTAGGACTCAACTAGAAAAGGAGTTGGTGGTGGTGGTTGGTGGGTAGGTTTGTCACTATGAACAGCCCCTTTCACATTACAAAGTAATTTGATTGTCGATGTCAGTCTAAAAAAATATTGATTCATGCAGCTTAAAGTGTGAGTTTCCAGTCTTCTCTCATTATTTTTAAGATTTGAGAGATATTTTAGGATATATCTATTCTAAAACATACACTGTGTTTTGCATATCAGGTAGGTATCCGCATATCTTTGTAAAGACTGCAAGGACTTATTTACAGCAAAAGTTGTAAAGTATATTTCAAACAGTCACTATAATTCTTTTTCACAGAGCAATGGCAGGTTTCACTGTTCAGGCAAATAGTTCTATGCACCACATTGGCTTAATTAACACATCTGGATGTCATACCACTAAATTAATTTGTTGCTGTTTGGGTTGGGTGATGCAACAAATATATTGGCAAGTTTTTTGGGCAATTTTAGTCATTTTATTTTGCTAATTTACTGTGTGCCTGTGTGGATGAGTGAGAGCCAACGCTAACCCAGCAGAGAGCAGCAGGGAAAAAAACATCTAGAGCCAGAATATTTTCACATATAACTCTGTATTAAGAGCTTATTTTGACCAAACAAGACTTTGTGACCGTTGAAACAGTGGAAAGAACCAAGACGGTTTAGGCCTATAAATCAGCAATCACTGGTTATCGTTTGAACACACTGCCCAGCCCTTTTTGCTGTCCTTGTTATTTTAATTTACAGTTTCAGAATATTTATCATCAGTCAGAAATGTTCCAATTCATCACCTTTGTTTCATTATTTTAGTGAAGGTCTTGAGAGGTGTAAAATTTGCATTCATGAATTCTGCGCAGCTTTTCACATTAACGACCACTCACGTCATTTACAATGCTGCCTGATAAAAGGCCTCAATCTAACAACAAGCAAGACCTGATTGCGCCTCCTTTTCCCTCCCTCGTCTCTCTCTCCATGATCTTCCATGCAGCACCCCTGGGTCCCTGGAGTCCGGCAGGCTCGGCTCAGCAGCAGATAGACATTTCTGGGATAGGCATCTACTGCTCAGGACCACGCAATCATTTCCATTTTACCCTCTGTTGCACAGGCAAGATAAGACACCTGCGTAGCCCCGCTAATCAGATGAGCTTCAACAGAACTTTATCATTGACATTTACCACTGTTTACCCAACTAATTTCTCTTAACTGCACTGCTGAACTTTTATCTACAAAATACATACACCACCAGAAAAGAGCAAGAAGCAAACATGCAAATTCACAAATATGCGAAGAAAGATAAAATGAGGGGGAAAAAACTAAAAGCATTTTTTTTCTGTTCAGAGGACGAAGGGGGTGAAAGCAGAACAAGTGACAGGGCTACTGTTGATGAGATGAGCCCTCCTCCCTCTGCTCCTCATGCTCACTGAAGACAAACAAATGCAAAGAATACTGACATTCACAGGCAAAAACTTCATTTTGGAGTTCAATCACCTGACTGCTGCTGTGGAGGTTTATTTATTGCTGATAAAAATGTGCCTCTGTATGCAAGTGTGTGGGAAAGAGTTCAACATTATCTAACCAGTCACATGGCTGACCCAATGACCTTTCAAACCAGAACTACCACAGTTATTTAAAAGGAAAAAAAAAATCTGTTATGCAGATTGCCATGAAATTTGCAGAGTCCATTCATGCTCCCCAGAGGATGTTCAAGGGGAGAGAGGATCTATCATGTGCTCCTGAACAGCTGTCAGGCAGTTGAATGCATTTCTGTCAGAGATGTTGGTTGTTGTCAGGCTCTCACACAGCCGAAGCAGAGCCAGGGGTTGACTGGCCAACGCCAATGATTCATGGCGATGCAGTCACCAATCGGAAAAATTTCTTTTCAATTAAAATTTTTTTGCAGAGAAGAATGATATGTACATACGGTGGCTGGTGCTAATTTTGTGCCCTGCTTGAAAAAGTCCAGACCTAGGATCAAAGAAAGTGTTTGGAATTCCATCAATTTTACAACCAAGACACTGTCACTCACACCTATAGATACTAAAGTGTGTGTCTTTATATTTAGAAGAAACAGTCCAAAAACTCCAAGAAAAACAACGCTGACTACAGAGGGATGACTCGAGGCGAAAGAGGGAATTCTTGGGAGTAATCCTGAAACTGTGTGTCAGAGAGAAAAAGAAAATGTAAGCGCATGAGTGTGCGCACCTCAGCGATCGTATATGTGTGTGAGAGGGCACGTACTTCATGAGCACAGCCGCTCCCACCTCCATCTCTCCCAGCCTTCCCTCTCTCCTCTGCTGCAGCCTGTCACAAATTGAAAGTGGAGACCTTCCAGAAACTATCCCTGATAATCACACATAAATTAATTAGAAAATGTTTCTTGACATTCTCTACACACAGACGGGGAGAGGAAAAAAGACTGAGGCAAAGCCACAAAATTAATTGTACGGTATGTGACTCCGATAATTAATTCAATCATTAATTCATGTCTGCTTTAACAACTCCTTCTGGCTCCCGCGAAAAAGGACATTTCAATCAGGCCGGTATCGGCAGCGCGGGCTGGGGAGGGAGACATGGAAAAGTTAAAGAGTGATAGACTTGCTCGACACACTCAGGGTCATTTAGAGGTTCACCAATTAAACAGACAAGAGCAAGAAGAGAGCAGTGAGTGCGAACAAACAGAAGGAACATGACAGGGGCTGTAAAACAGAGATTCTTTGACTCGGTGGTCAGTGTCCATATCTAGACTGAGTACACAAATGAGAAAAAAGATTTTATAATTCAGCCTTTTTTATTTCTCCTCTGTCCAGTCCTACAACACATTTGGGTTTATATTCCCTGCTGCTGAATTCAATAAAATAAACCAAATGGGTGCAATGCTGCTCTGATTAGTTTTCAATCTACTGCATATATCTACATCATCTAAAAGCAATTAAATTAATTAATATAACTAAAATTCATAGTAAGTTTTGTCATTTACCTTTATGGTTGTTTGTCCTATACACCTGTTGCAACCCAAGACTTTACAATAATACACTTTCTCTGTCTACTGTATTTTTTAAGTACTTGTAGTCAGTTTGCAATGATGAGAGTTTCATTTAGAATCAAAGTTCCTGGATAGACAAAGCAGGGAAAAATATATCTGGATTACTATAGATCACACTGTTAACAGTTGATTTTATAGCCAAAATTATCATCGACACACTTGGAAAAAGGTTTTGTTTTTTTCTATTGCTGCCGTAAATACACTAACTCTCCTACAAATTTAGAAACCAAGTGATTGTTGTCTAATAAAGGAAGGAAGCTGGTGAGTGAGAGATACTGTAGAGGACACAGAGTAAAAGAGACAGAGCATGATAAGAAAGATATTACGAGGATGGGGAAATGAGCATAAAGCGCGGGACGAGTGTGTGTGTGTGTGTGTGTGAGGGCTTTTTTCCATATAGGCCTAAATCTATTCTTAAACGGTGCTGGCATCCTCACAAACAAAAAAGAGAGAAATGAGATTCTGTTTGTCCTCACTGCTATCAGGGATCATTTTAGGGTCAGGGATTGACTTCATGGTTCACTTAGCATTACATTCATGTTTGGTATTAGTTAAGCTTGGTGTAGCTAAACTAGAATAATTTGTTTCATGCAAACAGCCTGGATGATATTGAATTTCTGGACTTCAATCCTTTAAACTGTTGAAGATGATGTTGGTAAAATGCATTACATGCATGTGCATGTTTATCAGCTCTGCTGCTGTTGGGTGTTGTATGGTAAAGCAGGCCAAAAGAACAAAAAAGGGATAGAAGTGCCTATGACACCAAGAATGATAACTAAAACAATAACTATAAGACTAATGATGTGAGCATCGAAGAGGACATCAGTAAGAAATTAACTAGAGACGCAATTAGTGCCAAAGACTGTGACAGTATGTCTCAGGTCAAAAGATGATTTTGAAGTGGAATTTGCTGCCTAATGTTACATTATCTATGCATTTAATAAGTTGTAGGCTACACCCTAAATTCAGGCAGATTTTGATTGGCTGATCCTATCATTCATCTGGGAGTGATCCAAACAATATTGTTCACCGCTGTCGTCATAGCTGTGGTGTGGATTCGGCCATCCACTTTAGTTGGAACAATTTTTAAAATGACATATTTATAATTATAGTTATCATCCTAGGTGTGGCTGGCCCTATAGTTGCACAGACTACTTGCAAACTGACTACTGAGAACAATCAGCCTACAGCTACCAGAGTTCATTATATTTAAATATAAAGAAATGTGTTCACTACAAACTCATAACTTATTTAACCAATTCTATGGAAGCCAATTTCTGCCGAAGTGATGAAAAGAACAGATCCTGTCAGTCACTGTGAGAAACTTTTTCAGTTAGGATCTCAAAATGATTGATTGATTGATTTTATTGTAAGACACTAACTCATAATTACCCTAACCCTTTTTGTCCCATCACATCCCATCAGTACATCAGTACAATACAAATTGTGCGCAGCATAGTGCAACAGAAAATTTGTTACTGAATACTCCTAATTCAAGCTTTAATCGGGCCTGAAAAGTTGAGCCCAACAAGGCCCGATACAAAGTTCTGTCTGAAACTGACCCTCATTAGTATATTTTGTCCTAAACCCGATTAAAGCCAAATACTTTTCTTAACAAGCTTTCCTCTATGTACCAAACAGTAGGAGTAGGCAGTGACAGGGGCAATACATGGGGGGAATTTGAATCAGAAATGACAGAATTGGGGAGGAAAAAAAAAAAAAACTTACACTACCACCCCTACTACCCCTACTACTACTACTACTACTACTACTACTACTACTACTACTACTACTACTACTACTACTACTACTAATAATAATAATAATAATAATAATAACAATACAGACCAAACCCAACATAAACTCATGAAATATGTGAGAAATAAGGCCCAACCCGACCCACACCGATCAGGTCCCGTTGGGTTCGGGCACAGAGCTTGAGCTCTATTCCTAATATATCTCATTAAGGCAACAGGAGACGTGTGATTCAGTGGGAATGCATTAAAACAATAGCATGCCACTGGAGAACACTATCAACAAGTAGTGAAGCATTAAATATCAGTTTACTTACTTTATCATTTCAGGCTCTGTCTAATTTTCCTATAATGGTACTACAGAGACTTCAATCATATCTGATAATAAGTTGAAGAGAGCTTAACATACATATTCTTATATGGAATTTCTCTTAGTAACATCACATATTCAAAAATAATTCTCATCAGTAATCAATGGTGCATCACGATTTTTTCCACATTTATCATGGCTTTAAGTTATCACATGATATAGTAACATATGTTCTGTTGTAGCTACTTCAGAGAGAGGGTATCAGTATCATATTACAGGCTCTGAGCATCCTATCCAGAGGCTCCACAGATAACGGGGGAGAGTAGGAGAAATATTCATAAAAACACCCACATCAGGATTTCAACACCCAGCCTGGCAGTGTGGACTAGCACAACAGGAGAACAGACGCTGCTGCAGTGTTCAACACACATTTACGACCATGAAACACTTTGTTAGCCTTGCTTTTCTCTCGATGAATGCTGCTCACTGCTATTTGGCATTTAACTCAAAGTTCCAAGTGTATCCAGACAAACACCAGGAGTTACTCAGGCAGCTGCATTTTCACCACGATGGTAAAGGGCTGGGGGTGGATGCAGGCCACAGAGCACACTGACAAGTGAAATACAAACATCTTCAAGTGTGTTTCTTTGTAAGAGGAAGGTATGCAGGATGTGGCGCGGTGGAATCTGACAGGCTGGTAATCAGCATGCCAGTGTCCAGTCCCGCCACCAGTGCCAGGCCTGCCACAGGCTCACACACTGGGTGTGTGTACGGGAGCCGCTGGGCTGATAGCAGCCGGACAGCACGGAGAAATGTTCCTTTAGATTAGGGCCCTGCGCCTATCAATCATCAGGGATGGAGGAGGGGAGTGACACATCACAGACAGGCTGGAGAGAGGAGATGGTGGAGGAGAGTGTGTGTGACAGAGTGTGTGTGTCACTCAGAATATGTGGTGTAGATCGAGAGCGGGTGATGGAAGCAGGGGGTGATGCTGGCCTCAAGTGCTCCTCACGAGCTCCACTCCCAAGTACAGAAGTTCCAACTTTTCACTGCGCACACGTTCTACTGCAGACCTGTTGTTTTTAGGCTGCTCTCAATGTATACTAACTACTGTGCTCTGCACTTTAAGAGAGAGAAAATGCTCATAAGACATCTTGCCTTGTCTAATCTGTTGCAGCAAAGGTCTACACTCACCTAAGCACACTTTTCTAGTTTTATCAATAGTTTGTGTAATTACAATAAAAATTATATTTGCATCATAAGTGATAATAAGTGACAAGAGATAATAACCGTTACATTCCGATTACATTAGTAAATTATTAAGTATCATTTCATTGCTTGTTAACTGTGAAATAAGTATTAACTAGGACTATCAATTTACCATTGATGGTTTCTATGGTGTCACAAGTGCCCCTGTGCTTCCAGGTGTGATGCTGTAGGTACGCCTCTAACATCAAGTGCAGAGGTGCTCCTCTAACGTCATGTTTCAAAGTGCTGTTGAAGTCAGGTGACATTGTATAAAGACCAGGAGGAGGTTGGAGTGGACGGATGGGTCAAACAAACACAGAACTTTCACTCATGAGACCTGGGTTTGTATCTCATGTGAAACGAATAGTCAGCATTAACCTCTTTTTAACTGACGTAATATGTGTAAGTTTTGTTAACTGTGTTTGTTTTAACCCAAATCATGATCTTTTTCTAAACCTAACCAAGTAGTTTTTGTGCCTTTATTCTGAAAGCCTGCCTGGATGTTGCATATCATTGGTGTTGGGCGCAAACCTCATATCGCCATATTTTGTCATTTTCCCTTTTTTAAAAATAAATAAATGCTATTGGTCAATCTTTATGCCTGTATGTCTTGTTTACACATGATTAACCAACAAACAGTTGCTAACTTTGACTAAGCAGCATTTTTCATTTCCTGAAAACTGCCCAACAGTGACTGTGGAGCCCTGCACAAGCAAAACTGATGTCAGAAGGGTACCAAGAGAGTCTTAGTTTGAAACATGGAGCCAAGCTGCTATATTTGACGATTTGGAATGTGCTGGGTCAAACAACAGAATGAACTGACCTTCATCCACTCTGATCTTTTCTTTCAGATTTGATTTGATTCCCTTGTGCATGTAGCCAATTTTACACTGGACCTACAGGACGGCAGCAAGCATAATTTCCTGGGAAAATTGTTATTGATATGATGGGGTCATTCTTTGTTGTAGATTTGTCATTATAATCACACAGAGATAAAGATCCACAAAGTCCTGCTGACCCATGTACAAAACTTTCCCCGTACTGTGTGTTCATGTGAAAAAAACAAGCTTCTGCTGACTTCATTTCAGATTGCAAACTGTACTTTAAAGGTATCTCAGCCTCACTGACAAGACAAGCCCTCTGGACACATGACAACCAATCATCATGCCAAAGCCTTTTGATTGACAGGCGGAATTGACAGGGTGCTTGCAGGGACACCCTCCTCCCGAGAGACACGGGAGTCTGCTGGCTGGAGATACGGAGGAAGGTTACACAGAGTGAGAGTACAGTAAGTCTAAGTGTGTGACGGATGGATGGATGGATGGATGGATGGATGGATGGATGGATGGATGGATGGATGGATGGATGGATGGATGGATGGATGGATGGATGGATGGATGGATGGGGGTCAGCCCTGCTCTAAAGGAGACCACAGTTAATGCAGAACAACATACTGTAAATATGCAGCTGAAAATGAGGGCATAGATGTGACCAATATGAGGTATTTGTTATTAGCTAGTGGACAGTCAGAGTCATCCAATTCATTTATTTTCAAATTTAATTTCTCTACACAATTATCTTGTTGTTAACCTCTGCCTCCCACATCCTAACCTCACCTGACATCATATCAAATCCTTTTCACTCCTCAGTCCACTTCTTCCTCCTACACTGTTGGTCTTTTAAAGGATAATTCCAGTTTATCACAACTTAGCTCTTAATGTTAGCTGGTATAATGTATTCAATAGTGAGGTAGCATGCTAACACAGGCGGACCCGACTTCAAGTATGTTACAAACGGCTGCAGTTTGGTCAGTTTTAGGTTTATCTCAAATAAGTAATGTAAAACTTTGAATATGTGAATGGTTACTTTTGGTTTGACATGGGACACAAACCTTGGCCTCCTCGGTGAAAGTCTTTTTTTGATGCATTCATCCACTCCACCTCCTCCACATGTTGACTTGTTTTTTATATACTGCTCCTGTCATAATTATTAATTACTGTGTCCACTAGATGTCGCGACCTAATGATAAACGTAAACATTGGTCTTAATAAGCTGACCTTTCACTAAATCTGGTGCAACCATGTTTTCGTTTCCTGTAAATGATCAATGTCATTGCACACTGTCCCTTTATAAATCAAATAAACTAAACTAAACTAAACCTGATTTGACCCGATGATGGAGCTCGTTGAAAGGTCATGGGAGCAAGTTCATTACATCTTTTGTGGATCATGACTGTGTGTACAAACACAGATCAGAACGCCTGCCAGTGGTTTACAAGCCTTCTGGCTGATAGAACATAATGTACTGTTGCCAACTCTACTCACTCCACCATTCTGAAGGTCTCTAAAGGTGTACCACAGGGTTCAATTTTAGGCCCCTTACTTTACACCCTTTATATTAAAAAAATTGCCTCTTTTGACGATGGCTATAAGATGCATTTTTAAGCTGACGACTGTGCTTTATTCATCTGCTTCTACAGTGAGGGGAGCCTTATCTATTTGCAGAGAGTCTTTGAGTCAATCCAGCGTTTACTTCTAGAGCTTAAATCTGCTTTAAGTGCAAAAAACAAAATGCGTGCAATTTTCTTGATCCTGCATTTTAGAGAAAATTGATTTCAACATTTGCTTTGGAAGCAAACTTTGGAAGGTTTGGAAATTGTCCTCCTTTAGATATCTAAGGGTATTTATCATTGAAAAGCTCTCCTTTAAACCTCATGTTGATGAGCTAGTTAAAAGCTTCAGGATGAAACTTGGGTTCTTTTCTAGAAACAGACCATGTTTTTCAGCTGAAACTAGAAAACTGTTAGTACAATATACTTTCCTGCCTGTGCTTGACTGTGATGGCACTGTTTATATGCACACATGAAACAGCTTGATACTGTTTATCACTCAGCACTTTGTTTTATTACTGGTGATCATTTCAGAACACAGCATTGTAATCTCTACCAGGCAGTGGTTTGGCCGTCCCTGGCTGCTAGGAGAAGGCAGCACTTGCTTGTGTATGCTTATAAAGCTTTCTTTTTAAAGCTGCCCAATTATCTGACATCCCTCAGTACATGTATTCTGTTCTCTACCAGACAAGATCTCAGGATTGGTTAGTCCTTGAGTCACATGTTGTATAAATGTGAGTGGGGTTCCCATTGTTTAAACATTCTGATCTGATGAAGATCTAATTCAGGTGGCATTACATTTCTCCCTAAACGTATTTGGTTTTGCAAATCAGTGACACTTAACCTCCAAGAGACCAAACAGACCCTCTAAGAGAAACGAACTGAAGACGTGCTTAAAACCTTAAACGTGTGATGTTTCAGGTACCTTATCCCGCAGCGCCAACAGGACAGCTTGACTGTCATTTCATATTATATCTCCCTCATCCTTCTATCTCTTAACCTTACCCACTTCCCATTCCCTCACCTCTAATTTCACTATCAGAATTGCACCTCTTAAAATCTCTCACCCCTCATCTCTCGCTCTCATTGATCCTTAAACCTTCACCCCTCTTTCACCCTTCATTAGTTATCTCCGCACTCTAAACTCAATATTGTACTTCTTTATTCCAAACCACTTCTCTTGGTTTTCCTCCATCTCTCACCTTCTTCTCACCTGTCCCTTAATTCTTTCTCCGCCTCCCTCATGCGGATCTCTTTCGTACCTCCTTTAGTCTTTTCTAACACGTCATCCTTCTATCCCAAGTTCACCCCCTTTGACCTCGACCAGTCTGGAGATGACATCTCGTCGCAGCGCTGGGAGTTAACCGTCTATGCTCCTGGTTTAGCAGATAACAGATAACACAGACAGAAACGCAACACACACTGATATTCAAGCTGAAACACTGTGTCTGTGTCAGGGAAACACAAACTTTATCAAAATATGAGTAGATTCTTATATATAAGGTCTCAATAAAATGCTATTCTACCCAAGTTCTTTAGAGCTAAAATGGAAAAATGCAAGTTTCAATGAAGCAACATCCACCACGGACTGTAAAACCCTTTAAAACCCATTGAATAAACTGGTCCTGAAGCAATAATTAAAAAAAGAAAAAAGGCTGTTTGCTGCATTCCAGAAATATTTTTGAAATATTAAGCTTCGGAGGTCCTGGATTTGTATGAATAGCTCCACAAAGAGATGAGCAAACCAGCAGCAGTGCAGAAAACTGGAAGCTTTTACACAAACATCTTATCCTCCAGCTGCTACATTCAGCCAGCCATGACTAGATGGATCAACCTGAGAAACAAAGGTCTTATCACATGTGGACAAAGTGATGAGGGAGCACCTTGTGCTGCTCGGGGTGAGGGCAATGGGAGAAAAGTTGCTATGCACAGTATGCAAATGTGACACGGCCAACATCTCCCTTTCCTCAGCCCAAATAAATTAGACTCTCAGCTGTGATAATATGCATATAGTGTGCCTTCATGCTCCATTATAATTAACTACTGTATGATAACCCAACACCCACCCACTACACATACACACACACACACACACACACACTGTGCCTGGTAAATAATAATAACCATTATTACGCCTGCCATTATAATGCTTTATTTGAGGTAATTTAAATAACTCTGTTGGGGAGGATAAGGAGCGAGGAGTGCTGGGCAAGCAGGAAAACACTCGCCTCGCTCGGCTGGCTTCCCGGGGCCCCTGGAGTAGACAGGTTGTCAGAGGGTGTGATTGGACAGCCCAGAGAGGCCTTCTTCCATCCATGTTACACTAGAAGGCTGGAAAAGAGGAAGGACCTGAGCAGTCCTGTGATGGGGTGGAATTTGCCAGGGTGCTCTACTACCACCACTGCACGGTTTTTACTAGAACACATCAATATGCTGTTCAGTTCCAAAATCACAAGCTTAATGTAACAAAATGTATCAATAATACTTTCTATTATAATGCAATAATGGTATAATGATGTAATACTACAATACTCAGTTTTAATCACCCATAAATATTCACAATGCTTTATAACAATACTCACAACACATTAAAATATCCATGTTTCTAATAAATTTTGCTGCATTACAAACATACCTATAATGTGACATAATATACTTACAACAATGTATATCTATAAGAACTCAAATATTCTCAAATATTCTTATGCTTTATTACAATAATCCTAAAATTATTAAGTATTTTACGACATAATGTCAAGTATCATAATATTTCGTAATTCCTTTTCGCACACTGACATTGATTTTGGCAGAGATCATATTGTGTAATAATTCTCGTAGTTGTAACACATTATAAACATTCATAGAAAGTGTACTAATATATTCGAAAAATGTCCAAAGAAGTAAAAATGTTGCTCCCTGAATTTAAAACACATCGATCACAAAAGCTAACAATACCAATTAGTCTATTTTAGTAACTGATTAGGTGTTTTACAAGTAATCAGTAAAGAAACTAGTTCGATAAATGGTTAATTATTTAAATCATTTTTCAGGCAGAAATACCTAAATTCTCCCTTTCCGGCTTCTAAAATGTGGGGATTTACTGCTTTTATTTGACTTGGGTGTAAGTAAGAGTTGAATATCTTGAATATCTTTGGGATTATTGATCACAAAACAAATACTCTGAAGATGATCTGGAGCTTTGAGATACTCTGAAAGTAATTCTTCACTATTTTCTGACATTTAATAGTAATAAAAAAAAATCTTTTTTCTTCTAAAATCTTTAGTACTATCTTCAGTAATAAATTCATCCAGAGAAGGAATACAATGTTTAACAGAAAAGAAAAAAGACTCCAAGTTAACCAATTCTTTCAATAGCTTATTTTGTCAAACTAAAACAAAAAATTGTAAATTTACTATCACATATGACACAGTAAAACAAAGATTTGTTTCCTGTTGATTAACTGAGAAACTATCAAAGCACACTCATGACAGATTGTCTAATAGGAGGAGGAAACAAATATGAATGTTAATCCATAAAATCTTTTTTTTACACAGGAACATGAGCACCCTATGGTACATGTAGAGTCCAGTCATGAGCTTTCCCAGATGATAATGTCATCACACACTCTGCTCTATCATCCCACTCAGCACATCTAAAACATTTGTCCTTATTGAAGAGCTCTTGCATCTGTATTAACAAATTCTTATTCATACACTGGTGGATGTTTCAGTTATTTCGTCCACCTCCTTGGATATAAAACACTTCCACCATTTAGCGATGGCCACTGACAATGGATTTAAACACAGTACTGGAAGGAGAGAATGTGTGGGGACCGCCAGCCAGCCAGCGAATGACAAGGGATTACTGTGACACCCATTTGCATATCAAGAATTTTAAGCAGCGAGGGAGAAAATATCGAACCCTCCAGCCTGCAAGGTCATTCAAAAGATAGTTTTTTTCTTCTTCTCTTCATAATTTATTTTGCATATCATGCAGTATGGACACACTGTAGATTAAAAAGGCGGCTTTAGCATATCATGCCATCCCTGATAGGGAGCAGCTCCCACCTAGACTTCTCCTAGACACCATGCCACCACCACACCCTCATCAAACTGACTGAGGACACACACACACACACA
>JAJHUR010095033.1:0-16806 GCA_027495735.1 Lutjanus campechanus | reverse complement strand
ATCATCCCACACTGATTTTGAGTCAATTGGTCACATGACCTGGGAGCTATTGAGCTAAAATGCTAATATTTACATGTAAAAATTAATAAAAAATTATAAACAGGTGTAAAATGTAAAAACAAAAGGTGTATCTCATGCAGCCAGTGGAGGACTATCATCCCACACTGATTTTGAGTCAATTGGTCACATGACCTGGGAGCTATTGAGCTACACCTTTTATATATTTTTTAATGTAAATATTAGCATTTTAACTCACCTTTTGTTTTTACATTTTACACCTGTTTCTAATTTTTATTATTTTTTATAGGCTATGTGGCCTAAATATTAGCATGATATCAGTATGATGGATTTCTATTATTTTTTCCTTGTCATAGCTAACAGAGCCTATAAACCTTTTACAGCTGATCAGAAAAAAACAGTCTCCAGAGTAGACAGAGTCTATGAAGTCATCATACAGGAAGGTACACGTTACTATGGTCACTACTGTATTTTGAGAAGTATCACAGTACACATTTCCTAAAACTGCAGCCTGATGTGCTGAACTCAGCTCTGCCCTGACTGACTGACTGAATATTAACGTTAGCTTACAAACTGAAAACTGTTGGCTAACTAAAGCTAGCAGTTAACAGTTTAACAAGCACTTCTCATTTAATCTGACGGCAAATTATAAACGTCTAAAATAGGCAAAACTAAATCACGCTGAAGTCGGACTTTCACCTACCGAAGATGTGAAGACAGTTCAGAGAAACTTCACATCCAGTTTGTTTGTGGTAACATCAAATCAGAGAGCAGAGTCTGACGGCTCCTTCGCAGACACTACAGTCCCAAGAGTATTTAAAACTTCACCACACCCGCACAACACATCTGCACCCGTGAGGCGTTCAAGAGCTCCTCCAAAGCTCCGAAATCACAACTCAAGGCGTTTCAGTCACATCCGACTGAACTGGGACGATTACAACAGTTTCTGCATTTCTCTTGGTTACTCAGAGACTATTAGAGCAGGACCGACCAAATCTTAATGTATTAAACTTACTGCTTATTACCCACACCAACTGAAGCTGATATATACATATACATATGACATATTATTCACAATATTTATTTGAATGGAAGAAGTCAGATGTTGCAACTGACCCCAACCCTGGGGAACGTTGTAACATATTAAAAATAGATTGACTTACACTAATTAACTTTTGCTTTTGTCTCAATAAGCATAGCATTCTCAAAATACGCATTATTGTACAATAATATTATATACTATTTATTTATTTATTTACTAATATTTATCAAATAACTGCTATTATAGCTATTCATTCTCTATATTCCAGTGTATGACAGACAAAAGACAGACGAACAATTTGTAATGTAGTTTTTTAAATATGTATGATAATATATTTATTGTACAAAACTGTAGCTGTTTTAAAATCTGATTTTTGTCACACTCCTGCATGTGAACTGTTCTTACACAACGTTATGTACCTCACAAGTTGTATGTGTGAGTTGTGTGTATTGAAAAAAATCTATACAAATTTATATTCAGGGACAGTCGCAACAACTTGTCGCAAATAAATAAATAAATAAATAAATAAATAAATAAATAAATAAAAACTAGGAAAGCCCAGGAGGTGTCATGGGGAAAACATAAAAATGAATTCTGTCAAGATAACTTACTTGTATTTAATTTCATTCATTATTTTTTTCATCCCTTCTGTATCCTTTACCCGGCACATTGACGATTGATGCATTTTATTTTGTTTTATTCTATTTTATTTTATATATATTATTTATCTTATGCATTGAACATGTGTGTATATTTATCTTTGGCACATAAGTTTCTTTTGGAGTGAATTTAGCTCTATTCTAATTGGCTTTATTAGTTGGTCAGATTTTACACAATAATACTGTTCAGATTAGGTTCTTGCATGCCTTTTCTGTTAGGACGATATAAAAATGGTTTGCAGTTTTATTAAAACAGTGATATATTTGTGAAGTTACACATATTTTAGGAAAATGTGTTTAATCCAAAAAGGGAATATTGATATCATTTTAAATTCAGTACCAGAACACATATATACTATTGATACTACTAGAATGATCTTTATTTTCATTATATTAAGGTTCAGTAACAAAATAAACACCAAACTACACAAGCATCGCATCAGACAAAAGTTTTTGCAATGTGACTTTAAAAAGGTTTTGCAAAATCATAAAATGCAAGCACAAAAATAAATGTGAAATAGCAGCATGCAGTATTATTAATTTAGCCTACATAAAATGCAAAACAATGATGTACACACACACATGACTGCTGCTCTCCATCTTTACATCAGGTAGTCCTGCGCACTCTGCCTGTTCCCATGTTTCTCAACCGTATTTACCTTCACATGAGGTAATAGAAATATTTCCGACAACACCCAAAGGCAACATAGGTTGCAGGTCGAACAAAGCATCTTAAACAAACCCAAACACGCCCTGAGAGCTTTTGTGCCACAAACCCTCACAAAGAAATCACCTGTTGTGTAACAAAGACGACTTCCTGCCTCATAAAAGATCTAAGTCACCAAACGTCTATCTGCTAATTGTTTCAGAGATGAAAAAAGGAATCAAAAAGTCAACCATCTCACCTGGTTTATCAGTTGGAGAGGATGCGAGATCTGAAATCTTCTTCCTGGGTCTGTGGTGGCTGAGAACTCACCTGGGAATGGGGCGTGGCTAGTTTGAGGTCTACCTGTGTCTGTGGGAGTGACAGAAACGCTAGTGTGACTCTGACTCATCAGTTTCACAACAACATGTAATTGAAAACTCAAACATGGTGGGAGTTGTTCCAAAAATAGAAAAGAAGATGCTTACACATTGTGACACCATAACAATGAGAGGTGGAAAAAGATTTTCTGATCATATGACATCTACCTACATGATATTTTTCTATTGTAAATTTGTTGATTTAACTGGTCAATTATTTTCCAAAAATGTTATCCCTCTAAATAATATATATATATTTTTATTATTATTATTTTTCATGGTTTATGGGGATATATTGGCAGAATATGACAGAAACTGAATATAATATTCAGAAGTATGCTTTCATTGGTGTATAACCTGAAAATAAGATATTTTTTGTGTTTTGTTGCCTTTGAATGATCCATTCATATCTCCAGAGGGTGTGATCTTCGTCCATGGAGGCCGCCATGTTGAATCACCGTGTTTCTATAGTTTCCCAGAACAGAAAAACAAACACTGGCTCCAGACCTTCACATCCTGCTGCAGTGATGTAGCAGTGAACTCCAGGGCGTGGTCAATACACAGTGACATCACTCTTGGGTGTGGTTACAAGTGTAACTGGGTGCACTTTAAACACTGGTCCATCATAGTGCAGGTTACTGGTTGGGTGTGGTTTCCACTGTATTTCTATTGGGCACACAAAATATACAGCGTGTGCCGTTTATGTCTTCACAAGTTTATGCCTGGACCAACAGCTTAGTACGCAATTAAAGCCCATTTTGTCTTTGTGGCCAACACTAAAAAGTCACCCAAAAAAGGACCATCTAAAAAAAATATCAGTCTAAGTGTAAGCTATATTTAAAATATTTTCGGCACAATCTATGCTCTCAAAGCCACTAGACTCTGACAAAAACAGTAATTTTATCTCACAGACCACAGGAGTTGCTGGACTACTGCTGCCTTGATTGTTTAGTTTGTTTGTGTTATTGTTTGACTTTGGTGCTTTAACACATTTAACAGACATATTTGGGTCCAAACTAATGTTACTTGGTGCCGAGTGGACCCGCAGCTCCCATGTTCTGGGAGGTAAAATCCTTTGTCAAAGGAGTCTGGAGATATACTGGAGATATACTCAGACTCAGATTAAGCAAGAGTAGGTTTAGTTGCACCCGTTTGAGTGGGACAACTGACTTGGATATTTTTTAATGATAAGTTTGCAGAGTTAATTTTGTAATTTTCGTGATGGATGTACGAGCATATTCACGCCAGATCAAACCCAATATCAGAAAACTGTACAAAAACGTATATGACAATATTTGTAACATTAATTATTTTTTGGATTAAAACTCATTTCTAATACTTTTTAGATGCTTATGCAACTATTATGTAGGCTACACATGACCCTTACTTACAAAGTTAGAAGACAGTTGTGTATTTGGGTTTCCAGTGGCTTTAAATTAAAGTGAGGTGATACCTCAAGACTTCCAACGGGCAAGGACAGTGAAATATGGCTGTCATGAAAAACAGCTATTGTTTAGATCAGAAAAAAATCACTGTGTTCTTGAAGTAAATACACAGTGATTTTAGGTTGCAGTAGGTTTTGACTTATTGTTGAATATGCTGATATTTTATTTTGTGTAAACACCAGTAAATTACTCCAGTATGAAGGTCTCCACAGCTGCGTAAAGTCTAAACATTCAGTCAATCAGTATTTCACTGTCAGGCCTTAGGATTTCCCATAATGTTAAACAGCTGTCACCCTAAATCTGTAAGTTAGTATCCATAATTCATATAGACTCACTCCATACAGAAAATCACTGAAACCTCGGATTTGGGGGACAATATTAACTGTAATCTCACATAAATTCAACCCTCATCTTATAACTGTTCATACATAATCAAATTAGTACGTAAATTATTCATGTTAAAAAAGTAAAGAAAGACATTATTACCGAGACATTTGCTGCATTTGCTGCGTAAATCAGTGAAGAAAAGTAAATAGTCAAGGACACTTTGAAAGAGAAGCTTATCTTGGTTATTAACTGAGCAAATACCAGCTCAGTAAATACACAGTAGTTGGTAGCAGGAAATGAAATGTTTGCACTGTGGCATATAGACTTCACAAAGTACACAGATTGACAGAAAATGTTTTTCTGAGCTTTAATTATCAATTTTACATTTACATTTATTACACATAGAGTTCTACAATATATTGCACATCAAAAGGTATTATTGAATGATCAACACCCAGAACAAGATGGAAAAATAAATATCAAGTTCATTCAACAAACCAAAGAGGTGACATAATCAGAGCTTACAGTACAGACCACATATCAAATGCTGACTTTGAAATAACAGTTTATAAAAAATAATGACATAATAAAAGAAATAAACAGTCTGACACAGTCCTAGCTGGTATTTACTGAGTCATTCCAGGAATCTAATAAGGGATCATTTTACACCTGGAAACCTTTAAAACACCTAATGCGACAAGAGACATGATTGTAAACTAGTTAGCAAAACCTCGTCCCATGTGTTGTACGAGTTCACCTCACACAAGTTGCACCAAATGTTCATGTTCATGTTCAACTTACTCTCACACTTAAGTGTGTTCACCAAGTGGAGATTTACCAATCACTAAGTTAAAACATACTCTTCTGCAAAAACTTTTCCTCAGAGAGTAATTGCTACTAAATAATTACATTCAGTGCCAGCTTACCTAGCTAAAAGAACCAACTGACCAAACACAATATACTGTAAATTACAAAAAATGCTTAGACTGATTTACACATTACTAAAGTCTCTAGAAACTAAGATATCACTACAGTACAGCTGATAGCAGTTGGCACTGCCCCAGTTTTGAGAAGCAGCAGGAGTACCAGCATGGAAGCTAAGCAACGCTGTTTTGGGCAGGGTCAGTGGCAAAACGTGGTTTACCACTTAAAAAAAGGTCTATCAACAAATATTTTCACCACTTTACCTTGCTGTCAGACCTCCTCTGATGGGAAACCGCTTTTATGTAAGTCAGACATCTTCTTGCTCAACCAAACTCCACTGACAAAACCACTGAATTCCCACTGCCTTGATCAGTTATTTTGCTTGTGTTATTGTGTGACTTTGGCGTTTTAAAGGGTTGGTTTGGATTCACCAAAGTCACACAATAAGACAAACAAATTGACAGATTGAGGCAGCGGTAGACCAGCAATTCCATGTGTTCCTGTCCAGAGCAGGACATTTCTTAGCTTCCTCCACCGATACTCCTCTCTCCTTACTCAAATTGGGGGCATGCTGACTGCCATAATACACGGACTATGGACAAGTACCTCATACAACCTGCTTTAAATAATCCAAACTATCCCTTTAATGTGCAAACCAATTTAGTGAATCACTGGTTTGAAACTAGCAGCTAGTCAGAACTTAAGACACAATCTTAGTGATATATTTATAAACAGCTGGTGCAACCCCATCCTTTTTCTTTGTCACCGTAATTTTGTCATTTTATTAGCTCTTTTATTAAAACAATCTAAAACAAAGCTTATTACTACCATTCTTCAAAATGAGACCAATATCATCAAGCCAAATAAGGCTTCTACTAAAACCACATCGGATCCAAAACCTCAAGCTCGGGATGTGAGGGAATAGTTTTGTTGCAGCCCTGACACCCAAATCAAACAACATAAGGAATCAGACTAATGAAACATATTTCTAAGGCATTATAAATGATAAAGGCACTAATCCCTATGAGTATTCACAATCCCTACACCTGGTCAGTAAAAGTCCTTGTGCTTCAATATAAACCAACACACTTTGAGGAAACTGAGAGCAAAAAACAACAGTCTAAATTAAATACTTTGCCTCTAAAACTGTACCAATCAAATGCATGAATTAGTTAAATCTCTGAATCCCATTTTCTCACAAGACAGCGTGGTGGTTTCACACCTTGGCAGAGAAGCAGATATGTTACTCAATCACAAAACCTCAGCTACTCCCAGTGGTGTAAATGCTGTTAAGATTTAAAAGGTCAGGTCCATAAAAGAGTTCATAAGTTATAGAAACCACAAGTGAAGTCTCTTCACTTCTGAATGTAGTTTTTAGGAAATTGGCACCAACCACCTCTTAGATGCTAACAAAGCATAAGTATGCTGGAGTTTTGAGCCAGTACATGTTTTTGTGGAGAAGCTGGGAAACGAACAATGCTTGAATCTTCCAGTTGAAACTACAATAATGAAACAGAGTTTCAGGCCTTTTCCAGTTCCTGTCAAACATATTCTCGGTTCTCTATGTCCTGTTTAATGGCTTTTTTAATACGGTCGATTTCATCCTCCTCTGAACTGTCATATTTGTCATCTTTCTCCTTCTTGTCACTGTCCATAGCAGCTGTTTCATTGGCTGTGTTTTCTGGCGCGGTGGACTGCAGCTCCTCTCGGATGGCGTTCAGCTCCACCAGACCGTCATGCAGCTGTGTCGCCACCTCCCTGATTTTGGCAGCGAACTCTGACTTGGCTCCTTTCTTGAGTTCTTTGGAGTCTTTGGCCACAAAGTAGATGTCCATACCTACAAAGAGTCCGGTGAGGACACCAGTGGCCATGCTGGCAATCTGGACCGCTCTGGCTGCTGTGCTGCCTGCCACATTGGCGATCTGCACCACACGCATAATCTCGTTAGCATTGATGAGGATGGCCTTTCCTGCCATGGCGCCGTCCTCGTAGAAACTAGTACTGAGCACGGGGAAGTCCCGGTTGTAGGCATGTTTCTTCATCTTGATCAGGTCGAATCTCTTCAGGTTCTCGATACCCTGCTTGATGAATTTCAGGCACTTGTTGAGGTCGACCATCTTTTCCTGATAATCCTGCACGATCTTCTCCACCTTCTTGCGGTCCATCGAGTTGTTCACCTGGTTGGAGATGCCGGCGCCTGCTGATGTCAGACCACCCGCCGTTGCGACGCCCAGTCCCACCGCTGTCACAATCAAGGAGGTTCCCATGGTGACCGGTGCCAGAGCAAGGCCGGCAATGGTGGCCACGCCCCCGATGGCGCTGGTGGAACCACCGGTGATTTGCGCAATCTTTGTGTTCTTGCTGAACTTGTCCAGGCCGTCGGCGATGCCGTTGAGGTCGATGACGTGCTGCCATAGACTCTCAGCGCGCTCTGAGAACAGTTTGTTGAAGACACGGATGCCCTTCTGCACCTTCTCTGCCGTCACAGCAAACGCCCTGAGAGGAGCAAGGGAAGAACATTAATTACACAGAGCTGGACCACTGTATCTTAGAGGGATACAGATAGTAACATCTGAAGTGGGGCTGAATGAGGTATTTATACATAGTCAGTGTATTAACTATAGTAGATGGCCATCGACATGCCCCCAGTTTGGAGAAGCGGAGAGGAGTACCAGCAGCAGTACATTGCTTAGCTTCTGTGCTCGTACTCCTCTCTGCTTCTCCAAACTGTGGACATGCTGACTGTCTACTGTGAGTAATACAGAAACCATCGATAAGTGCCTCATACAAGCCTGCATTAAATAATCTGAACTATCCCTTTATCACCTATTGGAGCCTTCACTTACTTGGCCTCTTCTTTCTCTGTCATGTCATCATCTTGAGGCGTGTCCTCCCAAGCTGAGGAAGTAATAAAAGAAACAGAGATTTAGCTTTCTCATAATGTTACATATATTACATGGTCAAGAGTTTGTGGACACAAAAACATCCACAACATCTTAATCCAAAGGCAATGACATCAATATGCTGTTATAACAGCCTTCATTCTTTCAGGCTTTCGGGAAGATTTAGAGCTTGGCTGCAGGAAATTGTTCTCATTCAGCCACAAGAGCATCAGTGAGGTCCAAAACTGATGTTGGGATGATCAAGCCTGGCTCACTGTCTGCATTTCTGTTTATCCCAAAGGTGCTGGATGGGGTTGAGGACAGGCTTTGTGCACAGGGTCACTGTCATGTTGAAACAGGAAAGGGTCTTCCCCAAACTGTTGCAACAAAGTTAGAAAAACTCTGTTGTCTAAAATATAATTGTATGCTGCAGCATTGAGATTTCCTTTAAGAATTTAGTAGGGATAACCCAAATGCTTCAAACTTTCTACTGCTGCCATGGTAATCAGTGTCCAAATCAGTATTCAAATGTACATGTTTTATGAGTGCAAAGAAAAGCATCCTCGCAAGGGAGCATTTCTGCTCCGCACGCACAAATGTGTGAGCTTGACCTTCTGCATGTCCACACTGTGGCTGATGTCTCCCCTCCTGTCCTCGTCTCTCATTAGATTCATAATTACGATAATACCAAAGTGTACAAGTATATAAGTTTGAGGAAAGTATCATAGTGATGCACATGTTGACCCACAACCTGGGTCAGGTGGGTTTGGGTCAGTCTTCCTAAAAAATATATCGCCGGTTGGGGCTTTCGCGCTTTCAGCTGAAAACATGTTGAAAAATTTAGAAACCCTGACTCACTGACTCTATGGTGACCAGATCCCAACAAGCCAAATGTGGTACAGAAAGTATGTTTATGTGGGACAATGTGGGACACATTACCTGTGATGAAAGTTTGTGTAAAATTTTGATAGTAAAAAAATGCACATTTCTATTCTGCTCGTAACATCTAGCTGTAGTTGGCCCTCTGGTTGATTCAGCAACACACAATAGACAATAATTCAGGAGTTTCCCAGTCTTTGCTGTAGCTGCATTTCCTTTTCTTTGCAGTGGTTTCCATCATACTCTGTCTACATCTGCATAACTTGTGACTTTGTGGTGACTCCAAAAAGCCAAAGTGAAAAACGTGAAAAACATTTTATTTGTGACTTACACTCCACTGTGTTCCACCACTCCATGAGATCCAGATCCTGAAAGACATTAGATTCATATGTTGTATGTATGTTAATAATGTGGCACCAGATTATATTGAAACGTTTCTATGCTAACATGTTTTACTTCAGAAACCAACCTGACTGTCTTCAGGCTGTGCTGGGTCAATACGGAAGTCCTCCAGCCGGTCAAACAAGGACCTGTTTCCACCTTCATTCTGAAACAACAGAAATAACATAACTTAAAAATCATATATCAATACCAAGTGAGTTTTTTCCTGTCTAAAAGTAAAAGTCTGGGTCCATCATGTAGCTGAAAAGTATGTCAGTGAGAGAAAAAAAAGAGAAACATAAACAAAGAGCAAAAATTCCAAACAATGCATCAAGTGTCACATATGCTCAGTTTCACTTTTTACATTGTATTTTCTTACATAAAGAGGAGGAAGTGATGGTAAAAGGGGTTCTGACCTATTTCTGCTGTTTTTGCAGAAGTAAAAAGGGCCAAAATCTGCCATGGACAAGTTGCAAAAGGAAGCAGAAAAACAAGTCTGGGCACATTACAGCCTAAACTCCTCTTATCTTTCGTGGTAAGAGCAGACACAAACACTGTGTGAAGGTGCGGGGGTGGGTTTCATGTCAAGAGAGGAGGAGAAAAAACAACAACAACACATGTTGAGTATTATAGTCTCTCTCAGGAGCTGAGCGAACACCCTGGAGGCAGACAAAAGACACAGGCCTAGTCAGGTGACTGAAACAGGCCTTTTGTAATTCTGAACCACAATGAGTAAGACATGCCATCGTGTCAGTGTGGTGGACAAATACTGTCCACAAATACTCACAGAGACTGAGAGGGGAAAGGTTAAAAGCTGCTTTAAAAGTAATGTGAGGTGAAAGAAAGAAAGAAAGAAAGAAAGATGAAGTCTTATGAGTGTTTTATTTTCTTTACCTCTGCTGCAGCTTCATCCTGTGTTTGCTTCTGTTTGACCTGAAACCAATAAACACAAACACACACATCCACACACACAGTTAAAGCATTTGTAATATAAATCATAAATAACAACTAATTCTTGAGAATGGAGACAAAATCATGTTTTTAGGAGGTTTTAATTTTTACTAGTCAATTATGCTGGAAAAACATATTTTAAAAAGATCAGATCAGACTTAAACCTTGTAACTGGCCAACCTAGTGATTTAATCTTTTAATAAATAGCATTTTTTCTGGGTGAGGACTTTAATTTGTCTACTCTGTCAAACACACACAATTATTTATAAAACAAAGAACACACATGAACTCCTTATGAACATATATTTGATGAAAATAACAGAATATAAGAGGGGTGTGTCCAGACTTTTTTGACTGGGTGACCCAAGTGGGGCACTGACTTATTTTGATCAATTATTTTATTTTATTTTCTTATCAAATTGAAAAAAGTACTAATTTTAAACACACTCAATTATTAAAGAGAACCATAATTCTTATTTAGCTTTGATTTATAAGGGCCACAGAGTTGATATGTTATAGTTGATACACATCTGATAGCAATATTATCTAATTAATTTATCAAAAAATATGTAATGGTATGTAAAAATCTGACAGAGCTGATGAAAATCTGGGACACAACTTTAAAGGGTCAACCTTTTCATAAAAAATATATTTTAAAACAGAGATGATTATAATAGCACATGTTTATACCTACGTTATTGGTAGGTATTGTTAGTTTTAGATTTTGAAGGGTTTTAACAAATTTTAATAGTTTGAAGTTGTAAATTCTTGTCTGGGCCCAGGGTGTTTTCTGGCACCGGCAACATTTAGAAATTTAAAAAATTAAAGCAGACCAAAAAGTGGGATTAGATTGTTAGTAGTAATAATTTCTAAAGTTTTGGTAAGTTTGGGAGAACATGATACGTACCGATTCTCAAGAATGGGTGCATCATAAAATTTAGCTTCTGGACTGATATTAGTCCAATACAGTCCCGATAACTATAAAACCTTTACTTAGAGGCAGAGCTGTTCTGGAGGTAAAAGTGATCTTTTTGGAACAAATTAAAAGTGACTCAAAATATTAATGGAATAATAACTTCTTTTTAAAAATCTTCCCTTGAATCAGCAGCTAAGTAACTTGTTCAGTGGTTTGCTCATAGAGGTAGAATGTACTTGGAATTTCAGCTATGCTAACTTACTACTCTTGCCAAAATAACATGGCAGGACTACATATTTTCAGTTACTGTAGCAGAACAAACATCTGATTATTCTGCTGTATGATGGACGGATGCAGAAGATTTGACTATCACGTTGTCCTCAATGATGAGTTAGTGTGTTTAAGAGATTTTAGCAGTGATGGTTAAATAAACAGGTTTTGTCCACACAGGAGGAAACAAGTTTGTTCATGTCTGAATGTTACCTTGACCCGAGGCATGAAGGGATTGTGTTTCTTAGGTTTCTTGACTTTTGTCTACAAAGAAAATCAGGATAGAGGTCAAATTCTGAGTAATTTCAGTAAAATGAACATTTTTGCCTGTTTAATCAGTCAACAAGCAAAACTGAAACAGAAGGAAATGAGTTAAAACACCTCTGTTTTGTCTTTGCCCTCCTCATCTTTCTTTTCCTCTCTGGATGAGGAATCATCTTCTTCTTTCAGTCCCTCATCATCAGATGAAGCCTGAAGTGAACAAGAATCAAAGTGTGAACATGATGAAATAAATAAGTAACTAGGAGAAATAAAAGTAACACAAGGTTGCACATAAAGTAAACAACAACGATCTTAGAAAGTGGAAAAAGTCACATATTTCTTGTCTCTGCCTGTTTAACCTTATGCTCTTGCAGCCTCTACGATAATCTGACAACACTCAATTCAGACTTGTGCTGTGCTGAAAATGCTAGGGAAATGTTATTTGGTCCATCTTTAGAAGCCGTGGCTTTCATGTAAAAGTGATCAGGATGCTTACTGTAATTCTACTGAGGATGACTATAGTCAGTGAGTGAAAAAGAAATTACGTGTGAAAGTTGCACTGTGTATAAAATCACTCCCTTGTTTACTCATTCTCTATCCCCTATAAAGAACACTCAATAACTGAATCAAAGTTGAGCAACAAGTTGACATTTGACACATAAATAATCATCATTTTGCACATCACTGACAGGTATAAGTGTATATCTTTTGCATCCATAAAAAGGAGAAGTATTGCATTATGGAACATTTTGTAGGAGGTATTTAACCTGATATAGACACTGTTTGTTTGTTCCATTGCGGTGGATATATTTTAGACTAAAATTTGGAGCAAAAAGTCAATTACATGCACTTTGCAGCAAACAGGAAGACATATCTGACACAGTTTACATGGATTGGTGTGATGAAAATCCTCCAGTGAATTAAGTTTTGCTTTTGTCAGTTAACACCAGATAATATAATTTTTTTTTTTGTCCTGATAGGTCAAATTTTCAACATTCATCTAGTCATTATCATCATGAACTTCATAGCAATTCTATTAAGTCAAGCACTGGATGCCTGAAATAGGTGGATGTGTTGCTCTTCAGGACTGTGACATGCCCAATGACGTAGGCCTGGATCACTCTACTCAAATTTAACTTTCTCCAGTTCAGCAGCATGCAGAAACACATTGTCTGCTGAACAGGCAACAGAGTGATACAGATCCACTGTTAAAAAACCCCACATGATTTCTTTTAAGATTTAAGGACGCAGAAGATGTGACTATCATTATCCCAATAATAGTGCAATAATAATAATAATAATGTTGTTCAATGAGGAGTTAGTGTGTTGAAAGACATTTTGGCAGTGTTGGTTAAATAAACAGATATTGTCCACATGAGAGGAAACAAGTTTGTACATGTTTGAATGTTACCTTGACTCGAGGCATGAAGGGATTGTGTCTTTTAGGTTTCTTGACTTTTGTCTAAAAAGAAACATTTCAGTGTTAGTCTGAGGAAAATGAAGAAATTGTTTCCTGATGACTACCACTGCAAAAAATCAAACGCAGAACTGTTAAATTAATCAACAAGCAAAACTGGAGCAGAAAGAAATAAGTTAAAAGACCTCCTCTGTCTTGTCTTTGTCCTCCTCGTCTTTCTTTTCCTCTCTGGATGAAGAATCGTCTTCATCTTTCAGCCCTTCATCATCAGATGGAGCCTGAGGTGAACAACAATCAATGTGTGAACATAACATTGAAATAAATCAGTACCTTGGGCTAAGATGGACTGCCAGGGATGTCTCTATTTATTTCAGCAAGATAATACCAAGACACATTCTGCACGTGTTACAGCAGTGTGGCTTCCCTTTGAAGATATGAACGAACACAACAACTCTGCTATATTCTGCCAATAAATCCCAATATTATGCACTGGACTTTTAACCAACACATATATAACCAATTGATGTACGTGCAAAGAAGATGTCTTCATGACTGTATTTACTCTAAAACCACACACTCTCACAACACACTGTCACATACCTTGGCTGCAGCACGTGGCATAAATGGATTATGGTGCTTGTGTTTTTTCACCTTGGTCTGTAAAAGAAATGGCGCAGTGACAATCTGGTAGATGACATGAGAAGCAATAACTGGAAGAACCACATTTCAGTACAGCTGTTGGTGACCTATAATCCAATGAAAGGACTACATCTGTTATCTGTGCTTATAATATCTGCTCCAGTAGGTCTGCGAATATTAATTTCTCTCAAATATATAGGCAACTATATTTTTGTTTACTGTATATCAAAAAAAGCTGCAGTCTGACTCTGGTCTCATTAGCATACTACTCCCATGACTGAAAGAAAGAAAATAATGCAGTGTCTTGGGTTTGAATATTTCAGTCAGTGTAAACATCATATAGTCTTCATGAAGAGTTAGGACGATATAATAATACTGTCAGACAGTATGTAGTAAGATTGTTTTAACAACCTGAAAAGATACTTAAGGGAAAACACAAGTGGGAAAACTGTATGTTAAGGGGTTCAGTTACCTTGTGACTAATAATAACAATTTGCAAACCTCATGGATTGGCAGGTGTCACATGTCATTTGAATTTCTCTGGCATGAAAGAACTGATAAAACAGAAGCAGGAACTAGCAGAACGCCTGCAGCTAATACTCTTTGTGTTCGTTTTCATCTGCGCATAGCAGCAAATATGAATTATATATATTATACAATTTAGAAAACTAACAAAATTTGACTCACAAATGCACATACATGTTACATGCATACTACAGAGGTCAATCAATCAGTCTCTATAACAGCTGTATGTACCAATCAATTATCTGAGCTTAAGACCAGCACCACTCATCAGCGATGAAGAGATAAACTTACTGTTTTACTTTCTTGAGGGTTCGACTCGTTGTCCTCTTTGGCTTCAGCAGATTCGTCTTTTTTGAGGCCTTCATCATCTGATTGGTTCTGCAGCAAATGAAACTTATTAGAGTTTAAGTAATCTTACAGTATGTTTTCTACATGTCTGCACTGGTATGTGTTGAAAGGTGCGCCTGTGTTTTTGTCTGTATGCAAAGTTTTAAAGATAAAGGCTTGTGGAATTATGATATTATTCACATTATTCAAATGGTGATATTGTCGTAGTTAAGGGATTAGTTAAGGGACACAGTCTACACATCTGACAATTTTTGTTAGAAATTACAACTGTTCGTAGTTCATCAGAATTGTATTTCTTTTAAGGTGGAAATAACTTGAAACAACTTTTAAATAATTAAGAGATATTTTTTAGATCCCCTCCAGAAATGTTTTAAGACAATAATAATAATAGTAATAATAATAATAATAATAATGATAGCAATAATAATAGTAGTAATGATAGCAGCAGCATATTGCATGATGATTGACGGCCAAACTAGTTGTGATTGAATGTATGTTCATGTTTTAAACACAGATTTAGGGTGAGCACACAGAACCTTTCACCCTTCAGCAGATGAATGAGAAAAAAGGTTTCTAGAGTCAAACATTTTGCCCAGTGAGGGTTTAAGAGTTTAAGTTTAAATTTTTATCTGACTTAGTATATTCTTTGTAGCTGTGGTCTTAAAGAAACATCCATTATATCCAAAAGCTGTTATCTAGTATTTGACAAACAGCTAATAGCGGTCAGAAATATCAGCAAACTAATCCACTAGGCTAACCCCCGCATCGTATCGACATGTCAGTACCTGATGGTGGCTCTTGTACTTTTGCTGACCACGTCTTGCTGCTTTGTTCAGCTCCTGCAATGAAACCAGAGCAGTTTCTTTAAGCACAGAGCTAAAAAACCAGCACACATTGACACACATCTGGCCCACATCTGCTCCAGCAAACAGCGATTATTCCTAAGCTTATACTACCTCCTCTGACGGTCTGGCAGGAACTGCAGGAGTTCTTTTTTCTCTGGAGAGCATGTCCTTGTTATCCTGCAGAGGACAGAGTATATGAAAGTGACACCCTGCTGATACCGTAGCTTTCCAAAAAAAACAAAAAAAACAAAAAAAAACATGACAGAAAGCACAGTATGTAACTTTGATGCTTTCTGCCTGCTTACTGAAATGTAAAGTCATTAACTGATTGAACTTGTCTTCTAACACATATCTTCAAATATATTTGAACTCTGAGGAAGCAGAAATCAGGGTTTCTACACATTTTCCATTTAAAACTCATAAACAGGGCTTTCCAAAATGTAAAAGCCCAAATTTCCACTATTCCATCATATACTCTAATCTTAATTAACTTAATTAACTTAATCTGTGCAATATTTTAATTAGCTTGCCTACCTAATTGCAAACATGCAGTGAATTACTGTAAATGACAATCAGGCTTCTTGTGAGTTTTATCCCACACAGTCTGTAAATAGCTACTGATATTCAAAACCATGACTATTCCTGGCTGATCAGAAATTTTGCAGTTAAGAATCATTAAAGCATGATTTGGGGCATCTGACAGTAGTTTGCACAGTGTGAGGCTTCTTGCCTTATTTACAACAACATGAAGCTTGCTCTGGCCCGCACTCTCTCACACAGTGGCAAACATTTTGCTCCAAATGCCATGAAAAACATGCTGCTAGTACAATCAATTTATTCATAGAAACTTCACAGATTAGGAGCAGTGGCCTGGAAACACATATTTTTTGAGAATTACTAAACTCAAAATCCATACTTTTCCATACTGTGTAGAAACCCTGAGCAATATGTAAACAACCCACACATTCATTAGTATAACTGATAAATGCAAACTGTACCTGATTTTCCTCAGTTCCCCTTGGTTTTACTTTCTTGTATGCGGATGTGCTCTTCA
>JAJHUR010095030.1:0-10992 GCA_027495735.1 Lutjanus campechanus | reverse complement strand
ACTAATAATCTCTTAGAAGCAGTAAATGTTTATTACGGTTAAATTGAGCAAAATGTAGTGAAAATACACTCTGGAGCTGGAGTTCAATGGCTGCCTGTCTCACTGCCTGCCAGACTCCATTAACATATTGCTCAATTTAATTGTTACAAACCTCTGGTCCTTCTAAAAGATGATTAATGAATTTCTTATGACTCATAAACAGACACTAACCTGTTCGTCGAACATTCGGCATTAATCTGAACTCTAATTAACATCAAACAGGCAAACAAGAACACAAGTTACAGGTCAGAAAAGAAGATTTCAAAGGGGGACACTGCAGCTACAGTGTTGTTGTGAGAGAAGCGAGTTTTTCAACTTAACATTTCCTTAATTTCTGATGACATATTGTGCTAATTTTATGATTTAGTACAGTAAATATATAAATTTTCTCCTCTCACTAGAATAATTAGCAGCTATATATGTGCAGTACGTGTACATGTACTCACAGCACACAGTGTTACTGAATGTCTCATTTTAGAATGAAAATCATGAATCACATGAAATATAAAAAGCTAAATGACACGGTAACGCACATTATGTCAACACTGAAGAGACACACACACACAGACAGACACACACAGGATAATATCAGCATCAGTCGAGGCTGGGGGCACAAACAGAGGGTAAAGCACAGGAGGAGGAAGGCATTTTGAGACAGATGGTGACGAGGGGGGAAAACGGCTGCGTGTGAAGAAAAGAGAGACGAAAGGATGGATCAAAAAATAAAGAGGTGAGGGAAAGAAGAAAAAAAACCCTGAATGGATGCTGAAACTGACACTGCTCTCAGCCAATCCCAGCATCCACCTCCCCTCCTGCTTGCATCCGAGCTCTGTGATTGGCCGGCGGGCGCAGAGCTACAGAGAGAGAGAGTGACAGGAGAATAAGAAAGAAGAAGAAGAAGAAGAAACTGTCAGATGGGGACAGCTCTGTTTCTTCACACGTCCGTCTCTCTCTCTCCTTCAGTTTCTCAGTAGGCTCTCTGCCTCGCTCGCCCTCCTCTCTGTGCTGCTGCTGCCGTTCGCTCGCCCGTGCTGCTCTCTGATTCCTAAGCAGAGAGAGAGGTTTAATGCGATGGACCTGCTGCCCACCGACTGCTATTACTGCTGCTGTTTACACCGCGGCATCATGGGAGCTGTAGTCTCCTCTGCAGTGCAGGAGGACAGCTGATTAGCCGAGGATTGTGGGTCATCAGAATTTGGAGATGTGAGCTGGTGGGCGGACGAGGCTCATCAAACTCTCTCTCTCTATCTCTGTTTTCACTCTTTTTATCCCTCGTTCTTCTCCTCTTTTATTAAATCTCTTCATCTTTCTTTCCCTCCTCTTTCTCGCCTGTTTTTTCCTTCTTTCATTTCTTTCCCTTTCATCTTTTATTCCTTCGTTTTTCTGTCCGAGGAGAAGTCAGAATGGGTTGTCGTCTCACCCGGACGAAGGTGAGTGACCTTCTGCAGGTGTGTTCTTTCTGGGGTGACAGAGAGAAAAGAAGGGGGAGCAGAAGAGGGCAGATAACAAGATGTGATGGTGGCTGAGATGACCTCCTCTCTGTTAGATGGCTGTGGACACACATCACACACACAAACACACATCCAGACACACACAAATCCCTAACCCAGATAGTACCAGTGAACCCAGACAATGGATGACTGAAGGCTGACGGCTATTACTATATCTGTGTGTGTGTGTTTGTTTGTTTGTGTGCTTTACATCAAACTAATCTGATTAATTTGTAGATTTAAATGTCCAGTTACTGTATTTTCACAGAGCTAGAAAGTTTGTCAGACTCAATACAGCTGCATGAAGTGTGTCTGTTAATTTCCTTTTAAAGGGAAAGTTCAAATTATTTGAAGTGGGGTTGTCTGATGTATTCATCCATAGTCAGTGTATTTACCTACAGCAGACGGTGGTTGACATGCTCCGAGTTTGTAGAAGCAGCAGGAGTACCGCTTTAGAAAGTTAAGCAATGTGCTGTTGTGGACAGGGTCAGCAGCAAAATGTTTTTTAGCCACTAAAAAAGTCAGTCAGTTTAAGTGTACGCTATGTTTAGAATATTTTTACTGCTTTGCTTTGCCATAATATAGCTTTTTCTGGTGGGAAACTGCTATTACACAAGTTAAATACTGCTCTCTCCAAACCAACCAAACTCCATAGACAAAATCAGTAATTTTAACATGCATAACGCTGGGGCTGCGCGTCTGCCGCTGCCACAATCAGTGAGTTTGTTTGTGTTATCGTGTGACTTCAGTGTACCTTGTGTTTACTGCTAACTGGCAAATGTTAGCATGCTAACACACTAAATTAAAGGCTCAATTAAGCTCCCTTTACGTACGTAAATAGATAAGTCAATTTCAAATGAGGTAGCGGTCACTGCCTACATGGATGTAAGCAATCAATAAACTAGAGGGCGTTGAGAGATGTTTTTCTTTTTCTTTCTCTCTTTTTGTTTATTTATTTATTTATTTATTTATTTTTGAGCGCAGTGGTGGCTTTTTTGGTTGTTGCTAGGCAACCACTGAATCAGCTGTCCTTAGTCTAATCAAGGTCTTGGTTAGCTAGAAGTAGTTAACCTAGTTAGACGACAGTTAGCTACCTAAACATCTGAATAAAAAACAGACAGGACGTGTCGAAAGTGAGCTAACATCAGCTAAACACAAATCATGAACTGTATGTAAACAGTTTTTAGTATGGTTTAAATGATTTAAAACAGCTTACCTGAAATCTCAAGTGTGGCACTAATTTGTCTCCAGGCTGCTTTTTCCTGTTCAGCTCCAGATATCCATCAACAGACTTTAGCAGCATGTAAAATGCTCACTGGCAACAGAAAACAACAGGAATAAGACACCTCTCAGTGAAAAAAATGCACTGTGTGACTGGGCCTTTACTTTCAGAAAATGAGCACAAAATTAATGCGCAGTACTGACAGAAGTCTCTGTCCGTTTCCGTAACTAATGGTTAACATAATTTGACCTTAATTTTAAACTTAACCCACTAAATATCAGTATGTTAGCATTGTCATTGTGAGCATGTCATCATTTAGCTCAAAACGGCATCATCAAAGCAAAAATTTTCTGCAAAGTACAAATCGCTAGGGGGTTAATTTAGCTTTTTTGACGTTGGTGTAGGACTAACAACATTAGCTTTAGCATTGCTAAATAGTCAACATTAATCCACTTACACAATGGCTCTGGTGTTCAGTGGTTTCTGTCCATAGTAAGAAAAAGGGCTACTTGAATCACTCAGCTGGCAAGTAAAGTTTTTGAGGGGCTCACTTGTTTTCATATGAAGTCAATCTATATTATTTCATGACATTTTGCCACCACCTGCTGGACTGGGTGAGCTCACGTGTTGTTTTCGTATGAAGTCCATCTATATTATTTCATGAAGTTTTACCACTACCTGCTGGACTGGGTGAGTTCACGTTCATATGAAGTCCATCTATACCATTTCATGAAGTTTTTACCACTACCTGCTGGACTGGGTGAGTTCACCCGTTGATTTCGTATGAAGTCCATCTATATTATTTCATGAAGTTTTACCACTACCTGCTGGACTGGGTGAGTTCACCTGTTGTTTTCATATGAAGGCCATCTACAGTATATTATTTCATGAAGTTTTACCACCACCTGCTGGACTGGTTGAGCAGAATGACTGTGTATAGAATAGAAAGAAAAAACATTTGGTGATTATAATCATACACTTGTAATGGTCGATTTGGCCCACACAGATGGAATCACTATAAGCAGTTTTTCACTGTACTGCTTTATCCATGAGCCTCAGCTGCCATCCCTGTGGAGAAGAAGCCGGTCATACTTGTGACTTTGTGATTTGGAGCAACACGAATACAATTAATTTGACTTGACTTGTAAATTCAGAACACTTTGTTGTTGCAGTTGGGAAGAAAATGCTGCTGGACAGAATTCACCTGGCTGGGAAGTGACTGTTTTAGCAGATCAGTAGACTCACCATTAGTGGTGCACTTAACATAATTTAGGTGTGTATCACATCTGACTTTCATTAAGTTTGTGTCCGATGACAATCCAACAGTGCCTATTTTTAAACAATTATCAAGATCTTTCCTGACCAGAACCACATTGAAGAATCTTGTTCCCCTGAAGTCAAACATGATGTTTGAGAGTTTTTATCACATATATATTCTGCTATACATCGCTTACATGTCAGTATGTGGCCCAACAATGACATAAAGTTGTTATATTTTGGGGTATTCTTCATGGTATATCAGAGTTTGTCTTTTTCTGAAAACAATTATAAGCTGTTGATAACTCATCCTGTATAAGTATATTCATTGCTCCGGAGTAGACTGCAGTGTTTCTGGGAGCCGGACCTGTACAAAAGCACAACTTTTTATGGAGAAAACATTTTCTGTTTTCCCCTCTGATGTCCTCCAGCTGCTCTGCTTCAAATCTCAGTTATTTAATTACAGTGTTTCCTGACTGACAGATAGCTGTAGCTATATAAAGTTGAATTTTATCCACTTAATCTGCAGATGACATTTTAATCATAAAAGTTAAAAGGAAACAACATCACTGGATCCAATAAACTATCTGAGAAACCCCAACCAACATTTATCACCATTTTGTGACATTTTAAGGACCAAACAAGTGATCAGTAAATCAAGGAATTGATCAGATTAATTGATAATTAAAAGAATTGTTAGTTGCAGCCACTAGCAGACTCAGGCTGTTTGAGTGGGGCACCAGCACAACAAAACTCATGATCTAATCAGGGTAAAACAGTTCAAATCCCTGGTTTAGACTAAATTATTTTATTATGCGAATTAAAGTACAATTATTACACCACTGTAATAAAAACACACAGGGAGTTATTAATCATTTAGAGGCAAGTTGAGACCAACTAATCACTGGAAGGACCCTTGGGAGCACTTTATCATTTTTATCTATTGTAGGAGCATCCGAGAGGGCATTTGCACTGTGTTTTTTTTTTTCAAATACTGGGGCAAGAGAGGGGGCGACCCCACCCCCCGCTGAGTCCACCACAGGTCATAGCCAGACCTCTCTCCACAGCGCTCAGCTCTGGAGAAAGCTCTGGTTCCATGTGTACACATTCTGCTATAAGGGGGGGAAAAAAACACCCTGCCTTGTTTGCATTTCTTTAAACTAATCACAATTGTCTTGAGGGGCGCTAAGCCCAGGATGCAGCAACAGTGCTGCTGCAAAATAGTGTCGAGGGGGAACTTGTTTTGGCGGAACACTGCAAAAGAAAAGGTAACAGCTGCTAGCTTGTTTACGTTCGCAGCGTTAGCCTCCCAGGTGCTAATCTGCTGTTTTAAGTGTGTAGGTGGAAGCTCGGAGGTGGTTCTTGTTTTCCCAGGGACTTTGAAAATGTAGATAGCAGACACCGTGATGCTGCTTGAAACAAGCAACCACTGGCAGACTTATACCTGCAGCGCATCCAGGGAGTCAGACTATTGCAGCCGTCATAACTGAGGAAGAACACTTTAAGGAAATATGTATGTTTGTTATTAGTCTTAAATAGTTAACCTAATTTATCTCTGTGTTTATTCCCAAAAATGCTGAGAGCTTTTGTTCAAAACTGAATAAAGGCCAAGTCACTGTTCTTGCTTCTAATAAACATCTTGGATCTGACTTTGCACTGACCGCTGAGCTGAAACTGGTATTGATCTACTTATTTGATTCAACAAAGGACATTTTTTCAATGTTTTGAGGCAGTAACCAGCCAAGCAGCAGGCTCCAATGATGACTAATCTGCAGCAAAGCAAACAGATCACTCTTAAAAGCAAAGGCAGACAACAAACTTGGTTTTGTGCTCAATTATTCTATGTGAACAAAGACTGAACAGCACAAGAACACATTATGAAGAGTGCTCCAGAGTCCGTCACTGAGAGTTTTTCTTGGAAAGTGTTTGTTTGTCGTGGTTACTGAGCACTCCTCCTCATTTCTCTCTGCTCGTTACAGCGAGAAGCCACATCTCAGTAATTGCCGTTCGTGGATTTCTGAGGCTTCTTCCCCTCTCGATGATCAGCGATGAGAGCTCGTAGCCTTGCCATGTTTTCATTTAGCAGCCACGTCTCCTGGCTGAACGCCTCGGTGATCAAAAGGCTCGACTGGCTGCGGTTCGACGCACTCTTTAGACATGCAGAGCTGAACAATCTGCAACAACGACGGCAGGACGAATGTTTTCTGGCACATGTTCATCTCTGAACGCCGGAACACGCGATTATCCAGCTACGCACGTCAGAGCAGGTTTTAACCTCGATGCATTGATGCCGTGGCGCACGTAAACAAACACCTTATCAGATGAACACACACAGCTCAGGAGAGCAGCAGACCTCTGACAGACTAACAGTAAGAGTACAGACAGACAGAGAGAGGAAGGAAGGAGATCATAACTCGATCTGATGGCTGCTGAGGTGACCCGATCTGTGAGACAAGCATCACATAAACACACAACACAAGACATGAAATACAGTCACTATACATATCAGTCCACATACAGCACATCACTTTATATAGAGATGAGAGAGATCAGAGAGCAGCGGCTCAGACTGAGACACAAAGAGACATCACAGGTTCTCTGCTTCACTTTTTACAACTACGTTAATGTGATAAATGCTCCTGAATTGTGAGAATCAAGTTAGTCGACCTGGAAAAGCTATTAGCAAGATCTAATTGTGATGACTTTGATACTGTAATTGTGATATGATTTGCGATATCAGAGGTAAAAATGATTTTTACATCATTATTCTTACTTTGATTTTTGAAAAACATGTTAAAATATCTATGGTCTGATTTTTTTTTTGCAGGAATATGCACTAAATAAAGATGTTTTTTTTTAAGTCTGCAGAATCTGATGTGTAGGACAGGACATCTGTGCCTCACGATATTCATTAATTTAAAAAAAAATTATACATTTTGCCTTAAACATTGCACCTCCTGCGATCTGAAAATTTCAGAAAACGATATTGCGATTTCAATTAAATTTCGATTAATTGTGCAGCCCTACTAGAGGAGGTCACTCAATAGAGTGCAGGTCCTCGCCAGGCAACAGATGGTGAAGCACCTACTGCAATGCCTCCACAACTACTAGCAGAGATTTGCAAAGTTCCTCCAACATTAACATCAACATACATTGTCCCAAGCTGAAACAAGATCTTAAACTGAAGCAGTTGTTGATGACTTGCGGCCCCTAGTGGCCGGTTAAGAAGAGTGAGAAGTCAGCTGCTAATGGTCGTATAAAAACACAACAGTCAAAAAACAGAATAACTGCCTCACAGTTGTTTTTGTCTCCACCAACCAGTCAAGCTAATGTTTGCAACCATGTCTGTGCAGACTCATATAATGTTTGTAGTGAGGACTCTGAAGACTCTGGGGGGTCTTTTCAAAAATTGTGAATCACAGAGGTCCTTCAGCATATCGTCATGATTGCAGAGAAAAAAATTAGGCTGGTTGGTGAAGTAGTATTTGAGATTATCTGTGGACAAGCTGCAAGTCTGTTGATCACACACACACACACACACACGTAAGTGATCGCACAGTCTGACTCACCAGATGCTCTCTGCAGGTACAAGTTCTGCCACGGGCCGCAGTGTCACAGCGTCGCTGTATCTGTGTTTTCAAATTCCCCCGGGAAACAAGAACAACCTCCGAGCTGGAACCTACACACTGAAAATGGCAAATTAGCACCTGGGATGTTAATGGTACAAACATAAAGAAGATAAAAGCTGTTATCTTTTCTTCAGCTGTGATGTAGTGACTTTAATACCCCCTGATTTGCAAACGTTCCACCAAAACAAGTTCCCCCTCGACACTATTTTACAGCAGCACCGTCGCTGCATCCTGGGCTTAGTGCCCCCCAAGACGTTAGTGATTGGTTTTAAAAAATGCAAACAATAGCAGAATGTGTATGTGTGGAACCAGACCTTTGTGGAGAGAGGTCTGGCTATGCAAGACTAGTGATCGCATGATCCCCTCCAGATAATAAATATCAGCTATAATAATATCTGATTTGACAGATTAGGTCAAAGCATTTTATTTGAATTCTTAGGCAAAATGTTCTGTAACAGCTAAAGTGTGTTTGAGAAGTTTTTTGATGAACTAAACCAGAAAAACTAAATGAAAATTTGAACAAAGCTGTTTCACTTCAGTAAATGTAAAAGTGGAACTTATTATGGCGTCTATACTGACTTATAATGCGAGCTTCTGCAATTGATGGTCTAATAGTAGGCTGTGTTTCTTGGAACAGGACTGATGTTAAATCAGACCAAAACCAGCAACATGTTCTCTCACTTCCTGTCTGTGGCGCTCAGCTCTGAGCACGTTCGTCCCCGCTGAAATCTTTTTAAAAAACACCTCACAGATAATATAGTTTCATTATTAAAAACCGTCTTCAGCCAAGGAGACAGCTGAGGTTTTGTCTCAGAGAGGATCAACAGGGATCTTCCTTCATGGCTGGTAAAGCTGAATGTAAATGTTTGAGTGGTCTGTTTTGACAGCGCTGTGAGGGGAAAACGAGAGCGGAGGACCACGCTGGGTTTGTTTGTCTCTGATGTGCGGCTGGCTGAATGTACGGCGGCAGGATGTTGCGTCGCTTGATTGTAAAGAGATTGACAGTTTGACATAAATGGGTGGTGGTGCAGGAATAACGGCTCCATATCGCCCCTGGATGCACTGTACATCCTTTACATTCTTACAGTAGCTGCTGTACAATCGAGATTGACTAAAATAGTGGTGACGTATTTTTTTTTTATTACTGTGCTGGATGGAACAGTCCCCAGCCTGCACAAGCTCAGAAGTCACGACACATTTTAATAAACCAGAGCAGAATGTGGCACAAACTTTCATAAACGGTGCATCAAACCTAAAGAAGAAGAAGACTAAATTTATAAATCACAAACAAAATGCAGATTATAATGATTAAGGCCTTCAGAAATCAGAATAAAACTAATTAATTAGTCAAATTTTCCTTCTTTTCTACGCCTTTGGTTCTAAACAATGCATCAAAATGAAGCAACCGGTTTTTAAATAATCTGTGCACCAGAATATTTCAGGGTTTTGTCCAATCATGTCATGAAACCCTGACACTCTCTCCATGTACAAAAGAAGATGTGACTCACTTTCCACTTTACCGAAATCACTCCCACAATCTATTTTTCTCCTGAATCTGCCAGCCTCAATAGTCAGAGGAAGAACACGAGTTCAACTTCGGCTCATAGATGAAGAAGAGACGTAACAAAAGATTCGGCGTCATCAGTCGTGTCATTGTCAGGGTCATGTTTTTTGTTTAGTGAGCGAATACGACCGTGTGTCCTTTAATTTTGTTTTTTAAAGAAATATTTTCCAACCATTTCCCTCAAACTTAAGGACTCTTATTTTAAAGGTTATTAACATTACGTTAAAGTGATATTCCACTTTGTGAGAATAAGCCATTCAGTATGTACTCACCACTGTGCCGATGTGATGATAGGTGAAGGTCTTCAGTTCACAAAACAATCCTGGAGTTTTAGGAGAAACAGGGTAGCAGCCTCATCCAGTACAATGGCAGTGAACGGTGGCCACGGATAAAACATTAAAAATAGAACACAAAACAAACACAAAATGTCTCCATCCTGCTTGTGTGGTGTAATCCAAGTGTCCGCGAGCCGCGACATTAAAAATTAACCGCAAAAGACGCCATTTACGCCATGTTTTTAGCAGAAATATCAGCTGTAGCATGTAGCCGGTAGGATGTAAACATGGCGTCGATCTCGCGAGACTTCCACACGTGCGTCCATTAAGATATATACGAAGTCTCGCGTGATGAAACGACAAACCAGGAGCGGTTGCTGATGATTCTGGGGGGTCAGGATTGAGAAGTTAGCCAGCTAATGTTAGTTATTTGTGAAATGTTAAATAAGCCTAGCTAAGACAATGTTGGACAAACTTGGTCCAGTGACAGACACCTGTGATATCCCAGTTACATGTATTTATTCGCTTCCTCTGATTCATTTTTCAATTAAAATGTCAACCTTGGTGTTAGAATAAACTGAGTAAAAGTAAATGAAACGACTGCTTTGATGCTGTTTTTATCTAATTTGTGCTTTTAATCTTTTAAAAAGTGCATCAACTCACTATTTGGACTGCTGAGCTCATTCTTCCTTGTGCAGTTGCTACATATTGCTCCTTAAAACCTAATTTATTTTTCCAATAACCACAATCTTTCCCCAGCCTTGGCCACACCGTCTAATATAATGTCTGTAACATAACATCCAGTATCAACACTCTTGTCTGGGTTGTACAGTGAGACTGAGGCACATCACACTCACACTGAACTGATTCAGCACTGATGCGTTTGATGCCATCTTGCATGAATGTTTCCTTCCTGTGTGATGAACAGCAGTGGATTTATTTTTACTTGTATAACGTGCTGTTTTTGTATTCTAGAATTCTTAAGCAGAAATGCAGACCTGTTTATTTCAAATTGCACTTGACTTGAATTCTAGAGGATCAAAACCCCTGCATTCTGATATACAGCTCCACAAAGCCCGCTGCATTTGACACTTTTATTTAATTTTTGCATGCTAACCGTGATTTTTGTGCTGAGAACGAGGAGTGTCACATTCTGCAGAGTTCTGCACTTTGAGACTCAGTGAAAATTGAGTCAAAGCTTCATAAAAAAAAATAAAAAAAAACTGAGAGAAAGAGAGAGACAGATACATGAAGAGGGAG
The DNA here is from genome assembly GCA_027495735.1 of Lutjanus campechanus. Lineage (NCBI taxonomy): Eukaryota > Metazoa > Chordata > Actinopteri > Lutjaniformes > Lutjanidae > Lutjanus > Lutjanus campechanus. The sequence goes on along the minus strand of JAJHUR010095030.1, from coordinate 256 downwards.
GGAGAGAGATCAGTCTGTGTTACTGTCAAAGTGCAGTGGAGCGCAACACACTTCTCCAGGGTACAGCACATCACTCTCACTCTCTGACTTCTGTGTGTGTGTGTAGCTGTGTATGTATGAGTGTCTGTGCACGTTTCTGCATGTATGAACTGGTAGTTTATGTGTGTGTGCACATATTTCTGCATCTATGTGTGCGTGTTTTTCTGTGTTAATGTCTGTTTGAGTCTCACATTGTGTGTGTGTGTGTGTGTGTGTG
>JAJHUR010095027.1:0-13909 GCA_027495735.1 Lutjanus campechanus | reverse complement strand
AAAAAAGTTTTGAAAAGATACTGAAATACGAAAAGCATTGGAAAAACTTTGCATTGCTGTCTGGCAATGTTTCTGCATGAAGAAACTCTACAAGTCCAGCCTTTATATCACCTGACTAAAGAATATATGTCTGTGCAGAGCAGCTGTAAATAGCAGCGGTGTCGGGCTGCTTTTCACTCGCTGTCCTGTCAATAAACAGAACACGATTGTGACTAACAAAGATTTATTTACAACAGTTTGCACACAGAAGAAATGGAAGTCCTCAGGCGTCATTTCGGAACACAAGCACAGTTTGTGATTATTTTCCAAACTGGAAAAATTACCAATTGAAAAATACAGTTGTGGATATATGATAAATATCTGCTATCTTCTATCAGGGTCATAGTTTTGAGTAATAATTTTAAAGTAATAATCCACATTTTTATGCAAATAAATATACTTCCTTTGCTCTCTTCTATCTATTTTATACCACAGTGAGGAATGAAACAACTGGCAGGTGTCATGTAGGTCTCACTTTATCTGTCTTTGTCTGCAGGAGTGTGCTGCCTTAATGTATCTTACAGTCCATATCAGCTCATAGTGTGTCATAGTGCATACATACATTCTGGATCTGGGCTGCTCTGAAGGAAACTCCAAACATGTCCTGGAGTGTGTTTTTTCTGCATCACTGTACTCCTCCTGCTCCCATGAAGACAGTGTTGATGGGAGGCAGCGAGGACACCAGGTCCTGCACCTCCGAGGACGACGGCACGCGCTGCTGAGAAAGCAACGTGTCCTGCGAGGCGAAGGGAGAGGGAACTCCGAACATGCAGGGAGCTGATCCTGACGAGGGGAGGGAATGATCTGAGGAGGAAATGTAAATGATTTTATTTACCTTAACTTAACACCGCATGATGTAATTTACATTTACGGATTTCTTACTTTTCGCTGTTCCTTGCCTTCATTTATGTTTCGAGACATTTAAACCTGCAATAACTGATGTTTTTGGCCACTTGAGGGGCAGTGGAAACAAGAAGTGAGCACAACAGCGCAGCATATGTTTTAGCTCAGTATTTCACCAGCTAGTTGTGGACTGTGTCTTTCTGCTGTTTGGTGCTGAGCAAGTAGTGTACAGTGGGTTTTTAGGGCTGTTTCTCTGAAAACAGGCTGAACATGATGCTATGAGAACGCTGAGAGTGAACCAGAGGAGTAAAGTTGTGGCCGGACAGTTAAAAAATGAGCTCAAATATAACATAAATCTCAGTAAAGCCAAGAGGAGCTCTTGATTGAGATGATAAGTCTCTGTAGGTTCATCACTACAAGTGACATCTGCCCACTTTATCACATTGTTTTCCTTATTTAGGTCTTAATTATTCTAAAAAAAAAAAAGATGTACGATGTTCACAGACAGCTGGAATAGCTTGTTTGCACATGACGTCACAGCGCTGCGTCGCTGTGGCGGGAAATGCAGATGGAGGGCAGGAAGTAATTTTTTCCTGAAAAATCAGTCCAACAAAAGGCAAAATGCCCATGTTTTGTGTCGTTTGCAGTTGTTCAAGTCAGTCCATCCGAGAAACAACGAAAAGTTTTTATCGAGTGCCTTAAATTGTAGTTCACAAAGGCAAAAAATCTAAGAAGTTGACTGAAAAACGCCGTAAAAAGTGGACTTTGGACCTTCATCTGCGGTCGGGAGGAGCGGAGTCGGATAATGCCCGTATGTGCAGTGACGACTTCGTCAATGCTAAGTTATCTGTTGTGGCATTGTTTATGTAGCGTTAGCTTATAGTTAGCTGTTTCCTTAGTTTGTAATGGTGACGTTGCGGTTTCTCCTTTGTTTACTTAGAGTTTGTAGTCCTGTAACTGACAACAATACATGTTTTGCGTCTAATTAGAGATTTGTTGCTCTCTTTAGGCTGTCCTAGCGCTTTAAAGGACATTGACTCGGTAGACTGGCCTCCTGCATTTAATCTCGGTTACCAGAAAAGTAAACCCATGTCAGAGACATCGCGTCAACGAGAGGAGAGGTTGAAAGTAAGGGAGGATCAACTAATAACATAAGCATCTCTAAAGTTAATGCCGAGAGGCGTTGAAAGTTTGTTGCTAACTGCTAGCGCTATGTTAACCCATGAAACAGTAAAAGGAAAAACACTCACCCTGGTGAAAACCAAATGGCAGTCATTGTGGAGCACTTTGGTACCGAGGTCGTGGACCCAACCGCTGTCAAAAAAAGTTGTATGCCTCCATACTATTGTATGTTTTCATCTGTTGTTTTGTGAAGAAAGAGTTCTGGAGAACAAGGTAGTTGCTAATATCTACTGCCTTGACAGCCGGCAGATCTTTAATTTCAGTCTTTTTCAAAAGATAAGGATCACGTCCAACATATCTACTTATTTTCTGTTTATATCTTCCTCTTGTAATAACGTCTAAGCTGGCACAATACGGACTTTCCTCCATCTCCTCTGTACCGTCTCATCTCATCCATAGCTGCTGTTTACTTCCTGCCCTCCATATGAATTTCGCGCGTCACCAGCGGCTTGTTTTGTTGTTGTGTTTATAAAAGTGATCTCACAGGTGAGCTTAGCAAAATATCTTTAAATGAATAATAAGTAATCGTGACCAACACCCAGTGACCTCTGTGGGACGCGACAGTGGTGATAAGAATTAATCAGCGCTATTTCAAATGCAATTGCTGATTTGTTTTTATTCTTGGAGCCCTTTTTACTCTCTTTACTCAAAGGTGCACAACATATTTTATTTTCACAAGTCTTTTTCCTGGCCTGTATTATTTTCAAGACACTGGATGAGCTTAGTTAAAGAGTTACCGCCCATATGGGATGCTCTAAGAGGAAGCGAATGTGCAACGAGGCAGGGATCATTTCACTGGTCAACACTACACCTGACATTCTGTTGGTTGTTGCATTAAAAAAAAATCCCAGAGAAGAGGAGAAATCAGAGAAAAAGAAGAAGGGCTGAAGCTGGAGCGCAGGAAATCTGTGCAAGCAACAATACAGTATATGTGAGTGCAAACATGAGCAGATGCAGAGGTCAAGCAGGAGCTATTTTGAGTGTGAGGGCAGGGTTTTAAGGGAAAGCATTACAAGATCTGAATGTGAAATTAATGAGTCATGAAAATTGAAAAAAAAAAAAACATGTTTATGCTCACAAAAGACCCATATACTGCAAAACATTTGAACTATGAAGTAGTATGGTTTTACACTGATTAGTTGGAATGAATGAGACTGAGCTGAAGTGCATTATTTTGTCTATCTACAAACCCTGACTGTGATCCACCTGATTCACACCCCGACACCCCCCTCAGTGCTGACCTGCTCCAGTTTCCGCCTCGGTGAAATACGCTCCTGCTGTTTTCCTTCCCGGTTCGTCCAGGATGTTGAGCGGATCGTGGACTTCAGAGTACGTCGATGGGAACGGACGCAGGCTGCCCACGGTGCTGATGACAGACACGTGCTGGTCAACCAGTGATGTCATGCGCTGGCTGTCCAGGTAACTGCTGTTGCCGTAGTAACCTGCCACAGGAGGAAAGTTTGGCATTGAGTTCTTGTTTTCCAAGAACTATTTATCTTTTTTCTTTGAAAATATTGGATTCCTTCACCTCTGCATGACTTTAAAAAACTTTCAGGGTGAAACAATCAGAGAAGAAAAAATGACTTTCATCCTGACCTACTTTTTAATGGTGAAAGGTATTGTGGCAAAACAAAAAATCAAGGTTGGGGACCACTAACTTTGAAACTAGTTTTGGTGACAGTCAATCCTGCAATATTTTTCTATGAATAAGTGTGTGTTTTGCTTCTTTTCTTTAGCAATAACAGTGATTTCTTCATCAAAAAAAATATTTTCAGTTTGCCTTCTCGGGTCCTCCTTTTCGCTAAAACACTCACAGGTTGTGATGTGTATTATGTTCTTTGAGAATAAATCAGTTAATATGATTTTACAACTGCAACATTTAAGTGTAATATGACAATTTTGTGTCAGCAGAAGTTGTATGTATGCAGATATTTGCAAATGACTAGCTGCATTGCAGTGAAATAACACAGAACATCCCAGCTTCTTACCAATTCCGTTTAATTTCGCCCTTGTTTCTTTAAAATTCTTTGAAATTAAAACATGTTTCTAACCTGCAGATCAAAATCACAGAATGCTTATTCTCTATCTGCTTCCCCCAACACGTCCTTGATGCCACGTAAAGCTGGGCGTACAACTCACTTACTGTACAAGTAAATCATTTGAGATGTAAAATCAACTTAGAGATAATGTTCAAAGCTAAGACAGGATGGCCCCACCTCTACATCAAATAGGAATATTGAAGCTGTCTCGTACATAATTCTACATTTCTCTAAGGGGCAAGTGAGAGAAATCTGTGAAAATAGGTTTTTTTTGTGTTTGTTGTTGTAATACCCATTTTGGCCATAAGAGGCTCTAGTACACGACTACCCCCTGTTCTAAATAGAAGCCTTCATGTTTTCTTCCTGGTGTGTTTTAGTGTGTTTTCAGTTTGTTTAACCTTCCATAACATTACTTTCATGTTAAGTCATAAATACAGGAGAGAAAACAATTTAGGTCAGACTTAGAAAATTGATCACCAGATTTTTTTTTCTCACTTTGCGTCTTAGGGCCTCCATATATTTTGGATCAGAATTTAAAATCAAGGTAAGACCCACCAGGTGATCCAGCAAACTTTACTTCCACATTAAGTCGTCCTTACCGCTGTGTCCTGCAGCTGAGTACGTCTGTCCCTGACACCCGCCGCCCGAAGGGTTTAGTCCAGCCCCCACAAAGCCGAACCCCTCTGCTGCGTCCAGAATCTGAGCTGCTGTCTGAGAGTCCAGTCCCTGCTCAGTCTGAACCGGATCTGAGCCCGAACTGTAGCTGGACGTGGGTCGGACTGCAGAGCCGTATGGTGTCAGGGAGCAGTTGGTGCTGTTAGATGAGTGATGACTGTAGAACACGTCTTTCGTCAGGTGCTGGTCGTTGAACGAGGGGTATCGGGAGAGATGGTAGGCCAGCGATGAAGCCTGAGACTGAACTGATGCCAGACACTGGCTCTGAGTCTGAGGCCTGAAACACAGATCAAACAAATCTTCAGACTCAATAATGACGACAAGACATCTTTTATTTAAAGCAGCGACAAGGAACTTCCATATTGTGCTGATTTTGGAGACGCCTGTGGACAAAAGCAGTAGTGTTTACACCAACAAAGCTACAAAACATAACATCAGAAATAAAATATATAATAGATACAGTATATGAAGTCTCGCGATACATCGACGTCATGTTTACATGCTACCTGCTACATGCTACAGTTGTCATTTCGGCTAAAAACATGGTGTAAATGGCGTCTTTTGTGGTTAAATTTTAATGTCGCAGCTCGCGGGCACTTGGATTACACCACACGAGCAGAATGGAGACATTTTATGTTTGTTTTGTGTTCTTTTTTTTTTTCTTTTTTAATTGTGGTCTCCAATCACTGCCATTAGCTGCAACCCTGTTTTCTGCTGAAACTCGGGTGAGTACATATTGAGTGGATTATTATTCTGTGGTGGAATATCGCTTTAACATCAAAACTGTTATGTACATACAAACCCCGAAAGTAGCATCAGGCACAATCTAGATGCACAGCACTAAATGTGGCTGACCTGAGCGCAGGCTGGTAGTTTGAGGCTGAGGAGCCGCTGCCTGGCGGGAAGTAACTGGAGCTGGTCTGAGGTAAGCAGTGGTACAGGGTCTCTGGGTACGAAGAGCAGGGGCTGGGCTGGGTCATGGCACTGATAGACGACAGGCAGGAGGAAGAGGAGGAGGAGGAACAGGCGGTGGAAGAGGAAGAAGATGTCGGGGGTCTCCCCGTCATGGGCCCCTGGTTGATGACAGAGCCTCGGTGCACCAACGCTGCAGGAGAGATGGGGGGCGTCATGAGGGGGCCGCTGACCTGAGAGAAGTCCATCTGACCACCTGTATGCGAGAAGACGGAAAATACATCTAGTGTCTAGAATAAACAAACAGAACAGAGAATTTTAGTTTAATTTTGTCTTGTTCTGTTTTGCTACTACAGGTGGCAGCGGGGAAAGACAAAGAAGAAATAAAGATGCTAACTAGAACCATAAAGAGTTCTTAGGCTTGTCCCTGTAGAAGAACCATTTTCTGTTCCTGGAAGTCTCTTTTATAAAGGGTCTGCTTGGAACCCTTTCAGAGAGACCTGCCTAGAACCCAGCATAAAGGGCTATACCTACAGTACAACCATTTATAAAAGGTTCCTCCCCTATGAGAGGTTCTGTCCAGTACCTTTCCACCTTCTAAGAGTGTCAACAAGAAACCGTCCAGGGGATTTTACTGAGGGTTTTATCTAGAACCCACCCAGGGAGTTCTATTGATAACCTTTTTATATTCCAAGGATTTTATCTAGAACCTACCCAGGGAGTTATGCAGAGAACCCTTTTATATTACGGTACAAAAAAGCCTTGACGAACCCTCGATGAAAGAGTTCTGCAGTTCTTCAAGTTCTTTCAAGGATGTCACCACGAAACCACCCAGGAGGTTCTATCAGTAACCTCTTTTTTATATTCCAAGGGTTTTTTATCTAGAACCTACCCAGGGAGTTATGCAGAGAACCCTTTTAAAAACGCTTGATGAACCCTCGATGAAAGAGTTCCGCAGTTCTTCAAGGTGTCAACAAGAAACCACCCAAGGGATTCTAGCAAGAACATTTTTATGTTCCATGGGGTTTATCTAGAACCCACCAAGGGGGTTCTTTCTATCACTTTTTTTTAACCAGAGTTCTGGGGTAACAGCGACTAGCAGAGAACAAAATGTTGTATTATTTTTGGGTTCCTTTTACCTGAAATGGAGAACCCAGCAGACTCTGTCCCCTGGTAGATGACGGCGCTTGTTTCCAGACTCTGCTGCTGATTGGTGGACAGAGACATGTAGGTGTGTTCTCCCACAGACTCGTTCTTCACTGATTGGTCAGTGGCTGCACTGGCCTTGTTGCGATTAGCAAGGAAGCAGGAACTGGGAGAGGCCATGAACGCCGCTTTACTCGCATCTGAAAGTGACGAAAAAGAATTACGTTACTGGAACACGTCGATTTATCAATATGTTAAGGATGTAATGATGACAATGATGAAACTAAAACCTGAAATCCCATCAATCATTCATTCTCATCATATAAGGTTTAATTCAGTTACAATCAGGCCCAAATTTAGTCACTTTAAATATAAATTAAATATGTTTTCTTGTGCCTTTTTCTCAACTGCACTTTTAATTTCCTTTATTAAATCTTGGGCTGTTTATTACTGAACTCTACATGCAAGACGCTGTAAAACTTTTATTGTTGTGTCTTATTTTATGATATATTATTCTACTATAATTGAATTTATTTCTCTATTCCACTGTTTTTTTAATGTAGTTGTATTATTCCCCCAAAACAACATCTGCTCCATTGTATAAATTATATAAAATGTTGGACATTTTAACTTGAAAAATGACTGAAACTATTAATCAACTATCAAAATATCTGGCAACTAATTTTCTTTCAGGAGATATATTGAGTAACTGGATTTACATGAGTTTTGTCTTTAGTATGCCCCTGATAATAAAATAAAATAAAAAATCCGACTGTAGACTCGACATGTTAGATTTTAACTTAGATAATTGTACATTTTAAATTTGTGTACGTTTGAAAGTTTTAGTCTATTCAAAATGTTGTGGTCTATTTTGTATTGATGTTTTATTGTAACAGCAAAATAATGAAAATTGTCCTCATGAATTTGTGCTAAATGCCAATAAACTAAATTAAACTAAGATCTGAATTGAGTTCACATGCGTCAGCAGCTAAACTTCTCGGCGTGCGAGTGTCAGGTTTGATGCCTGATACCTGCATTTTTCATGTATTTGTCCAGCAGGTTCTGCAGGTCCTGCTCCTTGTCGTTGTTGAACTGAGTCTCCAGAGCCAACAGGATGTATTCGTCTAACAGCATCCTGATCAGGTGGAAGGAACCTGTCGGTGTCAGAGTGTTAAATATGAAAAAATAAATAAAAAAGGTGGTCATGTCAGAATTATCACTTTGTTTATCCACATTTTAAACTGGAAACATTTTTGAAAAATGTCAAGACACATGTGACTACCTGATTCCTATGGAAACTTATTGCATTCACTTGTTTTTCTGAATTTATTTATTATTTATTTATATTTTTAACATAAGAAATTGCTCTGTTTTTCTGAATGAACAAGATATTTTTCATGTATAAAAATGCTCTGTTTTCTGAATTAATGAGATAAATTTTCATGGAAAAAAGGTCTGCATATTTGTTTATTTTTGTTTGTTTGTTTGTTTTAATTAGATTTTTTTTCATGCAACAACTTGCCTTGTCTTTCTGAATTAGTGAGATATTTTTTCATGTTAAAAATTGCTCAGTTTTTCTGAATTAATGTGATAATCTTTCATGTAGAAACATAAGTCTGTTTTGCTGAATTAATATGAGAATTTTTTATGTACAGAAAAAAACGGCTCTGTATTTCTTCATTTATTACAGTATGTTAAAAAAAATGGCTGTTTCTTACTCCTAACCCATTTTTCACAGAAAAACACAGCATTTGTTATTTGTTAAAACTATCTCATAAATTCAGAAATTTTTACATAACAACATCATCTTATTAATTCATAAAAACAGCTGTTTTTAATCTGAACCCAATAAGCTTCTGTCTGCTCAACTGAGCTGCTTCTTTATCTACTGTTTGACCTTTAGGATCAAGCTGCTTTTTGTTTGACCTGCAGGGTCGCAGGTTTAAAACCTTCTGTGTGTGTGTGTGTGTGTGTGTGTGTGTGTGTGTGTGTGTTTGAGCTTCAGTGGGACTTCACAGAGGGAGCCACCAAATGGTTGGTGTTTATTCACATACACGTACTCTGTGTGCGTGTGTTTGAACAGAGAGCACGCGACCTGCAGATAAGACTTTGTTTAATCAAGGCAAGTCTGGCCATTACAATTTATGGCGCTATTGTAGCAATCTGCTCCGAGCTGGCTTGTATTAGTGTTTGTGTGTGTGTGTGTGTGTGTGTGTGTGTGTGTGTGTTCAACACATCCTGTGGACTGAATGATGGAGAAGAAAGGGGCACAAAATTAATTAGCTGACTGACAGTTATTAATTTCATAATAATGAACACCACGTTGTCACTATATTTAGTATGTAGCTTGTATAAATTGTGTTTTAATACTGTCTTATTAACCACGACACCGTGGAGTCATCAGTTCGTACCAGTCAGACCAGACCTATTCATCAGAGAGGCCAAGTCACACCCCTTCTGCTGACCTAACTTCAAAGAAATATGAACGGTAGCGTATAGCGAGAGACAAATTATTTTTTGAATCCGTTTGAACTGTGCCATGAATTACACATATCTTGTTTGTCAATTTAAAACATACTTTTACAAGTGAAGAAAGTGGTAAGTTGAAATTGGTAAATTGAAATTTGTGGTAAGTTTATCATAGTTTAGTTTAGTTTTGTGTGAAACCGCTCAATGAACTACATCTTGTCTCGCACATTTTAACTCATCAACACTAACATCACTGTCCCTCGCGACGTTTTCTCACTTGAAGTGTTTTATCGGTGACTCCTGCTCCTTTTATCAGTCGTGAAGAGAAAGAACGAGTAAGACACGCTGTTGTGAGACCACATCCTGGAATGAAAACACACAGGCATCGCAGCTTCAGCGGCTAACTTTTGGAGGGAGAAAGTCATGACATCACTTGCGTGACTCCTGGGTGTGCAGTCTTTCTAATTATGTTTTTTTTAATTCTATTATGTGAAATAACTTATGGGACAATTCAGACATAGAACACTGTTCATATTTTTTCTGAAGCTCAGTCCCATGGTGGCCCACAGGAAGGGGTGTGACTTTGCCTCTCTGTTGGTGGCTCGTGGGCTGAATTCGGCCCTTTAATGGCAGCAATAAAGCCTTTTAATCAAAAAAGGATAAATAAATAATCGCTTCAAATGAAAGAAGGACTAATTAGCCCTTGGCCTGCAGTGCTATTTATCCATCTACATTCTTCTTCTACATTTTTTCTACTAGAAAGAAAGTAGTTCCTGCATGAAACTGCTCACAAACAAGGTCTGTGGACTATCTTGAGTAACAGGGTCATGATTTCTGGAAAGTTGTTTTTGGTGCTTTGAGCTCCACAAGCCACATACCATTTAGTCCCATTATATTGGAGAGAAAGCAGATATTTCTACGCCTGATATCGCCACGGTCTAATTGGATAAATAGCACTACAGGCCAGGAGAAAAATATATATTTTTGACTTTAAGGTGAACTGTCGCTTTAAAATACCCTTTAATTGCTGCTGTAATGCCAGAATTTCCCCACTGTGGGACTAATAAAGGAATATCTTATCTTTAAATCTGTGTGAAATATCTGTAACTGTTAAAATATTCTTACCGAAGCTGGTGGCATTGTTGAGAGTGAGGTTGTGCATCACTCTGGCACCAAAGAAACTCCACCTGAGGAGGAAATCCTGAGCTCGCTTCTTCACAGATCGACCGCTCTGCTTACCGGGCTGATCACAGACAAAGGCAGAGGAGAAAAACTGCTTGGTTGAACAACAGGACATCTGCAGGACTAATGCGAGCGTGCACGCGGCGCCAGGTGAACAGCTGTTACCTTGATGACTTTGTGCTCCACGACAGAGTCCAGCCACTCGATGAAGGACTCCACTGTGGCGTTTTTTCTCAGCAGCTCCTTCAGCTCTTGAAAGACGGTGATGGAGTCGTCTGGAAAAAGAAAAAAGAAAGTAAAAGAAGAGTTGATTCATTGTCAGTACAAGCGAAACAAGCAACTGCTATCATGTTGGAGACATTTGGTGCAAAATGCTTCAGAGGTTTCATTCAGCTATTCCTTATTTGCAAAAACCGAAGAAAGAAAGATGTTAGATGTGTATCAGTGATTGTTTGTGGTCATTTTATGTTTCAAGAAATGTACAAAAAAAAGTTCAAACTTGCTGTATACCTGTATTTGTTTCAATAAAGTTTGTTTCTGTACTGTAAAAAAGCTTGACAGATGCATCCTTTTAGATCAGTGTGTGGATCATCTAGCATCGGGCTTTTACTGAAAATCTAATATAATTATTTTCTAGCTCGGTTATGATGATTAATGTAAATGTATATCATTTCATCCAGTTGATTTGAGAAAAAAACAGTGGTCTTACACTCAGAGTAGATGTCCGGGTCCTGTTCTGCGGTGGTGTTTATGCTGAGCAGAGGCTGTGAGCTGATGCTGCTGAGGTCCACGTTGTCGATATCCAACACCATGCTGGTCACGACAGCCTGGTCGAACAGCGCCGGACGGGCTATCTGGAAAAAAAAAAACGAGGAGGTGAAAAAAAGAAAACACAATCGAAGTCTACCGTTAATCTGTGTAATCTATTCCGCTCTTCAGTAGATGTTGTACCTGTGCCAGGTGTAAGAACGACGTCTGTCTCTTCAGGGAGGACACAAAGTGGCGCGCTATGGGGAGTTTCTTGGCTGCAAGGCATTCTGGGAGGTTCTCCAGGGAGGAGGCGAGCCAGTGCTCCCAGTGTTTGGCAAAGTTGCGGATATCTGCCAACAGACTGATGAGCAACATTTATACAAATCTTTTCTTGACTTCCATTTGGTTAATTAATCATCTCATTAATTAATTAAACAATCAGTGTTAAGATTGGCTTTTCATGTATTGTTTTATTGCTACATGACTGCTTTTGTGTTAGACTATAGCATCCTCGTGTCTCTACAGGTAAGAAAGTCAGTGCAGTTTTTTCATAACTGATGGGAAAACTCCAAAATTGAGATCAGGACATCACAAACTGGTCTAGAACAGTTTTCAGTGGTAAAATATCTATATCCTCACATTAGAGTCCCACTTTAAATTTGGGGGGGCAGGTTAAAATGGCGAGCAACGTTGCAAAAACAAACTTACATACATTCAGATTTATCAGAGACTCTAACATTTCATGCTGCAAACAGTTTCATGCGTGCTATAATCTTTTCACGTTTGAGTTATTGTTTAACTTCTTGGTCACAGGCAATTGAGCAATTAAAATTTTGGAAACTTATCCATAAATGCCTGTATAATGACAGGCTCCACAGGTGCTCAGTGACCCTGTGGTTCCTCTGTTCGGGGGACACAACATGTGCAACTCCTTACCTACAGAACTCAAACTGGATCGTGACTGGGGTCGTTTTAAACTAAAACTGGAACGGTTAATTCTTGTTTTTTTTATTTCTTTATTGAATTATAGTTTGTGTCTTGTATTGTTCTGTGTGTATTCTCTCATTGAGATCTGAGTTTTGTGTATTTAATGTATGCATTTAATTGGGAATGAATGTTCTATGCTGTCTCTTGTGTATTTGTTGTTTGTATTTTAAAGGCCCATCTTGGGACGGGCATCGCAAATTAGCTTGGGCTATACATGCTGCAGTGTGTCGCGTTGATTTATGCTACATGCTTGTCCCGATACAAATGAACATGAACTAAATAAAGCTCTCTATCAACCAAGAACATGTTTATCTTCACATGGCGAAGGATCTTATAGAGGTTTGGTTGCCACAAAGAGCCCCAGTTTGTCTCAGCAGTGGTTTCATTTGTGCATCTCATGAACATCACAACTAATTTGACAATAACATGTGAAAGTGAAAATGAAGCAACAAACCTCTCAGGCATCTCCTGCATTGTAGCAGGAATGAGAACATCAGTTAAAACCTGAGGAAATAAGGAACACGTTAGTAAAACAGAGTTCAGTAGTTGTAGAGGAAAACAGGACAATGCATCAACGTGGATATTTACTTCTTTTGAAGGGACAAATGGTCTCTTCAGCCACTTAAATTTAGGTTTATCTTTCACTGACCAAAGTAAGAGGTTACAGAAGTTAACCTGGTTCAGGTAGGAATTATTTTATATTTTTCCTTGCTGAACTTGCACCTTTACACCAACAGGAAAGTGTCCCAAGATGAAAAAGTGAAAGATTTCAAGTTCCCGCTGCTGTTAGTCTGTAGAAACTGAACATCCAGAAACAGTATTTCATAACAACCTTATAGAGGATGGAGTCGCAGACACAGAAGATGTCGACTATAACGGGGTTTTCCAGCAGCGGCAGCAAGTGGTCGGGCATTCCCTGCCAGAAATGGAGCAGAAAATTCTGGATCTGAAACATAATATTTGAGGAGTTTTATCAGTTTAAGTGGACAGTAAGATGTTTTGCTGTTTTTTCTTGTTTTTTTTTTCACTCTTCAGTGGCTTCAGAACAATAAAACGCTCATGTGACAGTGATTATCACCTCCTCAAAGTTGACATTAATGGCATTGTCCAGGATGCACTGGCAGTGTGTTTTATACATCATGATCAGAGTGTCCACCTGCATAAAGAAAAACAAATTATAACGAGACCAGTTACAGCCAGCCAACTGTCGTTGTAATATTTTTAAGCATTATGTGTACGTAGTAATTTATGTTTGTAAAAATTAAGACAACAAAACTGTACAGTAAACCAGCAGGTAGATAGACACTGCAAAGCTTCTTGTTTGTTTACAATAAATACAGAATAGAAAATCAAAATGAATTAGTATTTATCACCAACCTTTTCTCTGGAAATATTTCCCTGCAGCAGCAGATGCTGAGCGTTGGGGAAGTCTGGGAGCAACGTTCCAGTTTTAGAGCTCAAAGAGTATTTCCTGGTGAAACCTCCCTGAGATATAAAAACAACTCATGCTCTTAATTGATATTATTAATTTAAAGAGATCTTTACATCACCTGAAAAACTTGTTTTTGCTGAGATTTAACATTTTTATTTACCTCATTCTTGAGTTTGCTCCCTGAAAATCTGTGATTAGAAAGAAACAGGTTTGATCTTTTAAAATATAAACACATCATGGAACAATTAGAGCC
>JAJHUR010095026.1:0-27035 GCA_027495735.1 Lutjanus campechanus | reverse complement strand
CGGATCGGCCTCTCTCACAGCTCTCAATAAATAAATATTTAAGACCATCTTATGCTTTTCATGGGCAGAATCAGTAGCGATTTGTCCGAGCTGTTCTTAAACGCACCAGGAAGATAGTTGATCGTTAAGAGTCTCAATCCCAGGACATCAAATAGATGTTCTGGACTGGCAAAATGTCCAGAGCACAGCAAAAATAATGACAAAATAAGGAAATACAGGCAGAGAGCAGGGTGTCTGCAGATACTTTCACCACCACACACTTCTAGTCTGTATATTGTTTTTGTGTTTTTAGGGAAAATGATACCTATTATGCCTTTTAGATGTGAATTTAAGACATTTTAATGATCTGTAGCCTGATTTATGCCTCCAGAGAGCATGTGATAGCAGGATGACATTTTGAGGAAAGAAGTGACACCAGAAAAGGAGAGCAGAAATACTTTAGCGGCTGATTAATAGTGCAATAATTCAGCTTTCATTAGTGTAAAATGCTTCATTAACTGTTGAAGATAGATGTGTATAATGATGCAACAAATCCATGTGGTTTGTAAATGGTTTTTATTAGCAAAATAAGGGAGATGAGTCTACAAAGATTCTCCGTCCGTGGAGAACATACACATACATTGACAGTTGTGGCAGTTTCTTTATATGAACAGCTCCAGGACCGTATGTATCGCGCTCGTCTTGGCAAAGTCGTACTGATCTAACACCACAGACCAGGCTCCCTTGACCATCTTTTTCGGTTTCCTTCGTCCGAATGAAAAGCTTCGTGGACCCTCAAAGCAGCTCCTCTACTCTCAAACCGTCACCAGAGACGGATCCATGAACGGGTCCGACCTCATCCTCACCTTTGCAACCATCTTTTCTGTGGTTCAGTTTTTTTTTTCCTCTCCTTAACACCACCTCCAAATACATTAAAATATACATTAAAATGTGCCTACTCTGGTCTTTGTACTTTAAACACTCGAGCGTATTACAGGCTCGGTGCCTCGGCTAACCATTTTCTGAATGGCTGGGAAGAATGGATATTTTGTACACCGTTTAAAAACCAGAACCCCGGACTTTTGGGGTAAATGTAACAATATACATCTCAGTATTGTACTGCGTGATCGGCCAGTAGGCCTTCCATTGTCATGGCGGGTGGGGGGATGGGGGTAGGGGACTGTGGAGGCTACATGTTGGTCACCATGGAGACCCATGTACCTTTTAGAACCAGAGGGAAATCCTCCACCTCCTCCCGATAGCTCAGTGGTGTGCACATAGAAGATAGCAGGGAACACTAACATATGAAAACAGTTTACCTCTTTATGTGTAGAACAATTCAGCAGGCAACAGAACAAGCATTGGGACTACGACCGCAGTTAAAAAGGCATGCGAAGGCACAAGTACCAACAAACTGGACTCAAAGTTGTACCCCTTTTCTTCCCTTTTTTTTTTGGTTGTAGGGAAGGAAGAAAAGAAGCATTTCCACCAACAGCAAAAAGTTTCCTTTTCCAGAGACAGCGGCAGAAGGAACAGCAAAAAACGTGATTTCCTAAAAAATAAAATAAAAAACAAAATGGAAAGTAAAAATTTTTTTTTTTTTTTTTAAAAGGGAAGAAAAAATGTGCAGAAAATTTTGCGGCAACGCTTTTACAATGATACAAACATCCTACACAAATGTCGTAACGCTAGTTCAAAATGTTCCAAGACAAAAACATAAATAAAGCTGTTAAAAGTGGCATATAGTACAGCACTGGTCCGTGACTGATCCTCCCGACTCTTCTTCTCATCTTCCCCACCAAAAGATGCACAATAAAACTGGCTCCACTGCCTGAGGACACAAGAGGACAGAGACAGAAACATGAAGGACGGGGTGGGAGTCCTCGGTGTGAGAGCTCAGTCTTGCTGCTATCATTTCAAAACATCTAAACGGAGCAGAAAATAATTTTAAGCCTTTAATAAAAGAAGGCATTGATTCCTGAGATTCAGTGATTAAATTACGCTTTTGATTATGATGGATGATGCTGCATCTTTGTGGTCAACTCCAAATATGGCTCCTTTATAAAAGAAACCATTCGAGGGCAATTTATCAAACACAGCTGAAAAAGAAAACTCATATAAGGAAGGAAAAAAAGGACCTTTTTTGAGCTGTGGTTGTTTAAAGAGGGTTGATGACATTGAAGAAGAGTCCCTTACCAAGAAGAAAACGTCCTCTTCGTCGTCGCTCTCCTCAGAAGAGACCACAGTCTTTCAGGTTGTTCTTGATGATGACATCGGTGACGGCGTCAAAGACAAACTGCACATTCTTGGTGTCTGTGGCGCAGGTGAAGTGGGTGTAAATCTCCTTGGTGTCCTTCCTCTTGTTCAAGTCCTCGAACTGACACTGGATGTAGGCAGCTGCTTCCTCGTACGTGTTGGAGCCTGGAGAGAAGACGAGGAAGCGGGAAATGAACGAGCCAGGAAGGCACAACATGGGAGAGAAAGGCGTTGAAATTGTGTATTTGTATTGTTTGAGGAGGGAGCGATGTGGCTGGACTTCATCCTGTTAACTAGAAATTCTGCTTTTTCTTTTTAAAGGCAGGGCTGCAGACTGTGGCTGTTATGAGAGTGTGCATTAGGGCTGAACAATTAACCAAAATTATATCTACACTGCAATATTTGTGTCTAAACACCAGTTTAACCAAACCATATTCTACAGGCTTAAGGAACAGGGTCTCTACTTTATATTTAAGATCAGGTCAAAACAGTAAATGCACAGTTGACATGAGTGGTTTTGCAGTGTTTTAAAAAGTGAACAATAGTCTTCTAAACTTAAGGACCTGCAGAAAAACTGAAGAAACCATCTTTGTTTGGTACAGATCCCAGCAATTTTCACTATTTTTCATTGAAAATGAGAATAATCGTCATATTCTATCTTATATCACAAATCATATTGCAGTTACACGCTATAGCTGATAAATATCTTCTTTAATGATATGTGATTTCTTTTGATTCTTAGGCAAAAGAGTTAGTGGACTCATGAGGTGCTGGTAGATAGGATTTGTTACTTTTGGACAGAGCCGGGCTAACAGTTTCCCTCTGTTTCCAGTCTTTATGCTAAGCTAAGCTAACTGCCTGCTGGTTGTATTTAGCAGACACACATGAGAACAGCAACAAATAATCCTCTGTTTTTTAAAACAGAATCCACACGTTTGAGTCTAAACAACATATATATGATTAGCGAGATGTTTTTAAATGAAGGAGACACTTTGAGAACACGTTCTCAGAAATGCTGCCAGTCTTACCGGCGTATTCTGGGTAGCAGATAGTGAGAGGACTCTTCTTGATCTTCTCCTCGAACAGATCCTTCTTGTTGAGGAAGAGGATGATGGAGGTGTCCGTGAACCACTTGTTGTTGCAGATGCTGTCGAACAGCTTCATACTCTCATGCATTCGGTTCTGAGGGGGGGAAGAAAAAAAGAGGGAGGTGATGCCGATCACTGATCCATAAACATGGAAAGATCTTGAACGGACGCTTATCCTTTTAATCCCTGCTTCTCCGATCCATCACGATTCCAATAAACAGAGACAAAACAAGAGTGGCTGCTCTTTATTGTGTGCTTCCACGAGTCAGAGGCTGAAGGACTCACCATCTCCTCGTCCTCAGCCAGCACCAGGTCGTAGTCGCTGAGGGCCACGCAGAAGATGATGGCGGTCACACCCTCGAAGCAGTGGATCCACTTCTTCCTCTCAGACCGCTGACCGCCAACATCAAACATTCTGGAGGGAGGAAAGACGTGAAGATGTAAATACGCATCACAAGTAACGTTTATTAAACCTAATTGATAAAATGAAAGTCTGGAAGAGCTGCTGCGGCTGTTCTGCTCCTGCTGCAGCGTTTAGTGATGACAGTTGGTCATAAACGTGAAGGGAAACAGAAAGTCTCTGTCTATTGTTACTTGAAAATAGTTTTGACAAAATATCAGCGGTGCACAGAATGCTCAGTGGTTGTACTTAACTGACCACACAATGGCTGTGTAATAGCAGAGGAAGAAAGAGACTTCCAGCTTTTGCTCTGTTTGGTGTCCATTGGCTCACTGAAAAGGTATAAATGTGGGGGTATTTTATAACTTTGGTTTGGTTTGACTAAACGCACACCAAAGCAGTATGAACTCTATGTCCCACTCGTTTCTAGAGATAATTTTCCAGGACACTTTCGATGATGATCCAGTTTGTAAAACAGATTTGGGATTGCGGAATACGTTCCTCTCAGTGGAAATCTGACTTACACCGTCTCCCTGACTTTTGCTCACTCACTCCTCTAACTATCGGTTTGTCAGATCACACTTCAGCCCCTTTACTCGTTAACAATGCAGCATTATGTTTGAAGGAACAATGCCAGTGAAGTAACAAAGTACTGTTGGACACTATTCAGATGGTGTTTGACTCATATACAGTTGGACTCCCGTTTATTGTTTTGACCCTGGCTTCCTATTCATTATTATCCAACTGTGTCAACAATAACCAACACACATTTGAAAGCACTGCTCCCAGCCAGAGTTGAACCATAAACCTGAAACTTCTGCAGCTGGAACAAGCGAGCAAATACGTCAACTTTAGCAACTGAGCCAAACATTTTGGCCAATTTGAATGATTCAAACATTTAAAACAAGTTGGGAAGAAAGCGACATTAATCTGTATACCTAATAAAAACCACAGTTACAAGCCAGCCGGGACTCATATTTACATATGAAGGATGACGCAACTTAGCTGACATTACTTCAGCCACTTGTTGATGTTGCAATGTCATCCATCCTGCATGTCCAACATGTGATAACTTAGAGCAACCTAAAACACTCCCGTCCATATGAATGCTAATATGATCATGAACATAATTACAACATAAATAACTTCTTCTTCTATGCTTGGTAGGCCAGTTCACTCCCAGCTAAGGGAAAATAGAGGCATGTTGAAATTATTTTCCAGAACAACACAAGATTTTCCGGGACATTTAAACATTTTCCATGTATATTCCAAAATTGGACGACGTCTGAGAATCCTGATACACTTTTCACATTCAGGGACAACTTCTGGACAAAAAATCCAACTATGAAGAGCGAGACTGAATCAGATTCCTAAGAGACACTATTAAATATTGAAAAAAAAAAAAAAATCAAAAAAACCCTGCAGCTGTGGCATGTTAAGAAAACCAGCAAAAGCCTCATTGAGCTCCTGTAAAAGCTCCTATTGTCTCCTGGAAATACTGTGGTTTTAAAGGCAGCGTCACTATTCTGCAAATCCACGATTCGACTTTTAACCTTAAGGTCACGATTCTATTTTTTAATTTAAACTTCTTTTTCTTTCTTTTTCTTCTCTATATCTATATGGCATTAAGTGTGATATAACGGGCGGTAAACTATGCTGTGTCGTCTGAGGAATTGTTGCTTCATCAGGCTCATTTCGATTGATTTTCGTTTTAATATTGAAATCGTGACACCCCTCATAATTAGTGCTGAAATATATGAAGTTAATTTGAGAAAGCATGTGAACGACTGACATCCTGGCACCGCAGGTCTGTCTCTGCTCATTCTGATTACCTTTGTAGCTACAAAATTAGTCATTAACCTGTTAGAACCATGAAGAACAATTATTATGTTTTTTAGATATGGATGGTTAGCCGATTCTGTGTAATTCCTTCATGACAGTAGTGCTGTAAATGGGCTGTAGTATGAAACAGTGATGATAATGGGGTGTCATCATGACTGTTTAAGCTGCATTGGAAAAGACGAGTAAACACAGAAACTTATGATAACGTGACATCATCAGACCCGCTGCTCTCACTTCCTGTTTCCGAGCCACGACTGAGTCATATGTGATGCTCGCAACACCTTCACACACTGTGTCACAACTCACAGCTGTATATGTTCAGAAGGGAATTTCTATGGTAGTGAGTCAGAAAGAGGAAGAGAAGCTCATTAAGTCATCCTGTAAAACACTTTGAGCCTGAGCCAGTTGTTACAGTGAGGAAATTCTCACTTGAAGTGCAGGTCTTTGAACGTGAAGTGCGTCTCCACAATGCCTGTGGTCTTGACTCGGGTCCTCAGGACATCCTGCTGAGTCGGGATGTAGGTGGCCTGGGATATCCTGTCCAAATCGTTCAAGTAGCTGCGAGCGGGGAACAAAGGAAAGGAGGACAGGAGGAGGGGAGAACAGCGGAGAGAAAACGGAGTGAGAAAGAGAGCAGGAGGGGGAAAACGAGTGGGAGAAAATGTGTCACAAGTATCAGGGTCAAGTGTAAATACCAGTTGAACAAACACCTCCCGGTGCACTCTCAGAGACACCCCAGATTCCATTTTTCAGACTGAAAACAAGTCAAGAGTTCAGCGTACATCAGACAACTCATCCCTTTAGGATACACCCATAAACAACGGTGAAATTTGACAGTTTCAGCTCCCATAAAACAGGTGAAGATAAACAGCTGAATGCACAGTTAAGTTACAAGATAAGCTACAGAATTTCCCTGTGGTGAATTCGCACATGATGGCTTAGTGGTTTGAGCTTCAGCTTCACAGCAAACAGGCCCTGGTATTTTTCAGTGATGTTTGTGCATTGATTTCTCTGTGTTTTGTGGATTTCCCCGGGGTCCCTTCTCTGGGTCTATGGAGATGCAGCTGAATTGAAAACTCTCTGCACGCAACTGTGAATGTGTTTGTCAGTGTTATTCCTGTAATAGACTAACCATCTGTCCAGGGTGCTGTCCCACATTCAGCCAAATACCTGCTCGAGGCTGTATTGTTCTCATGGCGGTGAAAGGGAACATAAAGGCAGAGAGAATGCATGGGTAGATAGAATTTTGATTGTTCTTTATAATTTTAACACGACTTCTCTTCTTAAAACCCATAAACTAAATTTCCCAAAATACTGCACAGCATTCTGGACTGAATAAAACCCCCTAAATTATGCTGACTGTAATTCCATCGCAAACATCTGAACTTTTAACACTTAAGCCTCTTTTCCATACACATGTGCCTTAACCTGATGATGGTAATGCCTTGAGTCGATCGACTATGAACCTGTGGCTACGCACATCCAAACTCTCCACAATAAGAGTCCCCTATTATTTTGTTATTTAAAAGTTTTTAGTACAAAGCAATGTCAGGAAATGTTGGGTGTGAAATCGGCAGCAGTTTCAAACAACTCCTAACCAGCTGAAACCGAACACGAAACAGCAAAACACAGCAAAATAAAAAACAGTAATGAGAACTGAAAACACAGACAACTTTTTTCTGCACAGACGTGATTTTGGTCTCACAACACATGCTTTCTTGAGAGGGAGAAGGAGGTCGCTGCAACCTGGTTGGAGGTGGGTGAGAAGGGCTTTAGCCCCACTTTGGAGATGGTTTATCTCAGGCACGACTCAATATTTGTCCAACTGTAAATGCTACTGTCAGTATTTTCCTTCACATCTACCGATGTAAGCATGTTAGAGTTACTTTGTCAGATGGGGGACCTGTAGTCTACATCTATTATTTATCTGTTTCGACACCAACATATGCAATACTTTAACAACTATCTGAAATGTAAAACTTTCTTCTTCTAAAAACCGTACTGTAAATTCGAATATTTTTAATTAAAGTGGCAGTGAGCGATTCTTGTGAAAGATGGCTGACTGTTGAGTCTCATTCCAAGGTCATGAAATACTGATATTTTGGGAATGAGACTCAACAATCAACCATCTTACCGACATGTGACGGGCTGAAGTCTCACATCACCGGCTAGATTCTCTAAAGCCTGAAAACGGAGCCGAGAGGAGGAGCAGAAGTCTAGTTTTCTCTCAGACGACTTAAATTACATTATGCTGAAGGGTTATTATGGAACTTTTGCACAATGAATCCAAAAATATACAGCCTACCCTAGCTTTAACTCTCCAAAAATTATTCTGAACAAACATTTACATCAACTTTTTTCCATTTCCTGTCTGAACTGCTATACAGGAGCCTGGCCTTTGTGTTGCTGCTCACAGATTTAATATCTGGTGTCATTATATGGGCACTTACAGTGCATTCATATAGGAAGTCACACACAAACCTACATTTTCACACTCTGGGTGTATAATGCTAATATAATACCTCAAGGTTATAGCTGATAAATTACAAGGAAGACAGATTAAGGACTCCAGTTGCTACCAGACAAACACAAGTAATCTCCCCTTCACGCATACAAGCCTTTTGTTTGTCTTCCAAGGTATTAAGTTGAGTAAAAAACACACAAGATTTAGCAATGGTGTTTCCTATTCACGAAAAAGCCCCTGGACAGCAGGATTAGACGAACCAATTAGAAAATGGCCAGCACAACTGCAGCTCCCCTCGGCCAGCAACGCAACCGGTTATGTTTGTTCTGCAGAAGCAAAAACATAATGTCCTTTCTTCCAGTGAAACATGGGAGCTGCCCTGTGATTATATCATTTTGTTTGAACTCCAAGGGCTCTTGCACAATTTAGAAAAGATTCAGGCTGGTTAAGGAAAAGAGTCTGAGAGTCGAGCTTTTCTCTGCGTTTGTTTTTTAAGCGCGTGGCGAATGTTCCTGCACTGAGGCGTGAGGTCAAAGATTGAACAGTCTTTCCAGCTACTGCTCTTGAAGCTTGGTAGAGGAGGGCAAATATTGACAGTGTAAAGGTCCAGACAGATGCGTGGTGCTGCAGCTTTCTGCTCTCTCAGAAGAGAGACAACTTGTTTGGAATGGCTGTAATTTGTGCGTCTGGTCATGTGATGTGGAAGACTTTGCCATTTAAAGTTGTTGACATAAATTGTGTGTAGGACCATTGAGTCCTCTCAGTGCATGACTCATAATTTTGACCAACTCTGCAACTGTTACCTCTGTTGTTTATGTGTGTGTGTGCGTGTTTGTGACTCACTATGCTGCTGAGTCGTTGAGCTGATATTCGCGGGAGCGGCTGAAGCAGGCTTGAACACCTCCGTCCTTCCACAGCCGCTTAATGACACCGGCCAGCTCTCCCGTCATGAAGCCTTCCTCCGCCGAGCCCGCCAGCACAAACAGCTGCCGTGCGTCGTCCTGGGAGAGGAGACGAGTAGAAGTCAATATCATAAATCAACGGTCAAAGTCATTACACCACCATTAAAAGTCACATTAATCCACTACTGCAGTGAAATGCCAGTCACGGGGTTATATGGACATTTTAGAGACAGCTGCTAATGAAATTATCAAAATAATTTGCTCTCTTATTTCATTGTCTTGTCTATACATATGTCCAACACGGATATTTCTCACTGTAGAAATACAAACATTAGGCGTTTTGATTCTTTTGTTTTGTTTTGTTATTTCTGAATCATTTTTGGATTGCTGATTTTTTTTTTCTGTCTTTATAATTAACTAGCACTCAGTCTGTTAGCTCAATGCTAACACATAATGGTAATTCCCATTAATGTGCTAACGCAAATTAGCATTGCAGTCACAATAAAAAACAAACAAAAATTGCAGTAAGTTGTAATATCGAATTGCAATTTTCAAGAATTGCAATACATCAAATCAAATCAGCACCAAAGCACCGTGATACTATAGAATCAGGAGATAAGTGTTTTGTCCCCATTTTAATGGCTTTACGTTGCCTTCAAACAGGCTTTAACAACAGGAAACTGCAGTTTTATAAGCCAAATATTGCCCTCTCTCTCTCTCAACCAAACTCCTTTTGTAAAAACAGTAATTTTGACTCACAGAACATGGGAGTTGCTGGTCTACTGCTGCCTTGATCTGTTAGTTTGTGTGTGTTATTGTCTGAGTTTGGTGAATCCAAACTAACAAACTTTTAAAACACAGACGTCACACAAACAAACTATCAGATCGAGGCAGTTAGTTTGTTTGGAGAGAGCGATATTTGGCTTATATAATGGCAGTTTCCTATCAGAAAAGGCTGTCTGATGGCAATGTGAAGTGGTGAAAATATTCTTGATATAGTGTACGCTTAAATTGATATTGATTTTTTTTTAGGTGGATCTTTTTTTAGGGGCTAAAATACATTTCACCGTCCACAGCAGTACATTGTTTTGCTCCCTTTTGCTCCTTCGTACGAACCCACAAATACTACAAACTATCCCTTTAAGACAACCTGAAAAGACCTCTGAAATCTCAACTACATTCAGGGCAGAGACTACTTTCCCAAGAGTGTTTGCTGACAGACTATTCAATGTTAGTACCCGCTTGTTTTCCAACACCACAAACTGAATTCAGGTTTCAACTCTAAGCCCTCCAAATTACAGTCCTCTCTCTCTTCCACTCACAGCTCTTGTGGCATCGCCAAAGTCGATCTTGAGGCGTCCCATGGCTCTGATGATGGCGATGATGGACTGGATGGTGTTGCTGTAGACCACAGCCTTGTACTGCTTACATTCCTCTTCTGAGTAGCCTGCTTCGTGGATGATCCTGCAGAAAAAAGGGGGATAAATATGGTCAGCAGTTGAGCCGTTTTCTAGCATTGCAACAAACAGACACAGTTTCCATTATAGTCAGAAAACTCATCTTTTCTTGACCAGTTGTCTCCACTGAATGTCTTCTCTTTTTCAGCTTTCTTATAAATGATTTTTTCCCCCTCCTCGGCTTTTATTCAATATCTCTTTTAACAGACTCTGACCTTACATGATTGTTGTAACGTCTGCAGAAATATTGTCAGGCCGCAACGGCCCTGATCTCTATGCTCCTCGTTTCTGGCTGCTTAAATCATGGCTATCCAGGAAAACACACTTTTCTCTACAGTTACATGAATGAACGAGTTACTCTGGATATAAAAGCATCAACTTATTGTATAAAACAGGAATCAACATTTGTCCCTGGCAAGTAAAATGCCATGTTATACTTGCAAATCTAGTGACTCACTTGCCAGAACAAGTTTTTCATGAAAAAATGGCAAAAAATGCTGTTTTCAGCCTTTCAAATATGGAGATTTTCCACTTTCCCTGTTTATTATCATATTAAACTGAGTATTTTTGGATTTCAGACAGATAAAACAAGACATTTACAAATATCACCTTGACCTTAGAGAAACTGTTATGGCCATTTCTCACTATTTTCTGACATTTTATAGATGTTGCAGCACTAGATTAAACTCATTTTAGTCTAGCTTTATGTGGAAAAAAGACATTAACCTTGCACCCTGTAACAATACAACTGTCATCATTTATTTCACCGAAAAATTCAGAGACTTGATAAATAATTTGTTGTCTTAAAAAACATTTTGTGGTTAAAAGGTGAGGCTGGCATTATTGTCCATCCCTCAGTACTTTCTGACTTCACTACCCTGTCTGTGGCTTTCAGCCCAAAGCCCTTTTGTTCCGACTAAACTCAACAAACATATTGCTTTTAAAAAAGAACAAATACTTTTCTATAGCTGGGCTGTAGATTTTCTTTTTTACAAATCTTACTACAAAAGGAGTAAATAGCACATTTGTTGGAGACTACATTCAGCAATGGATTTGATGTGCTAGTGAGTATTTATGGCAACAGACCGGTGATGTGGGATTGACTCAAAATAAAACTAATGAGCCTGTATTCATTATAATTAAGGCACGTGTCACCGTTGAGGCTCAGTGAAGTGTTTTTATTCGTTTTTGGACAAGAATGTAGGTCTATGGCCCAGAGGATTAAGCTATAGGAGACTATTTGAGCCGCAACTAATATTTATTTTCATTACTGATTCATCTGCCTGTTACTTACTCCATTAATTAAAGGGAAACTTTGGCACTTTTCATGTGAATATCCAGTCAGTGGTGATGGTAGATGTAGTCACTTGAACTGATAAATTCCCCGCTGTGTGCAGGATTCACCAAGAAAACTGGAGACCAGAAATTTAAGCTGATATAACCTGTAGTTCTTCCTCAACACACAACTACATCACTGTGACACCACAGGATGTGGGAGGAACAACAGATTTTGCAGCACAAGAACTCGAGAGAACTCGGGTTTTCTAGGTGAATATAACACAAATTGATTTATTAATTCAATTAGCTACATTTACGATCGACACAGACTGCACATCCACATAAAAAAGTGGTGAACTTTGTCTTTAAAGGTTCAGCAAGTGATTCTGGTGAAAGACAGTTGATTGCTGAGTCTCATTCCCATGTCCTCATTTTGCCCAATGACACCAAAAATTTACCTGAGCTTTAACTAACCCTTTGGTCTACACAATGCCATAAAATAGGAGAAAATTGCTGTTAGAATTTCTTAAAGAGAATATCTTTCCTTTAACGATAAGATAACGTGTGTAAAGAAACTTTTGCCAGCTAACAATCCGTCAGCTGTATTATGATAAAAGAAGTATATCTTGTAAAGTAAATAATTTCCTTGAATCAGACAGATACTGTACAATGATATCAATCAGCACACTGGTATTCCAGTGGATTTATGACTGTTCATTGTGATTAAAATAACGTTTTTACAGGAACAGTGCTGTTTCTGCTCTGCACATCCGTCATGGTTAAAGAATCAATAAAAAAGCGAAATCAGCTGTACAGCTGCTGCCACATCTGACATGTGTGTGTCCGCTGTTTGATGAGTGTATCCACGAGGATGTATAAAACTGAAATTCATGTGCAGGAAACACGCAGCATGTGGATGATGTATAGACACAGTCTATATTCATATATTCTGCTGGGTTGTCTTCATGATCCATTATGCATGGTACCTGTTTGTAGTGTGATTCACAGAGCGTAATATTACCCGGAGAGATGCTATAAATGCATGATTGGTGTTTGACACTGTTTGTGTTGTGGAAAATGAACACTCTTCTCAGTGCCATTATGCATATCTGATGAGAGAAGTCATTGTTGATACACGGGGAGAAGAAGGAGAAGGAAAGTTTGTTTTGATTGTTCAGCGGTGTGCAGAATGATAAGGTGCAACAGCGGCAAAATGAACTCACTTCATCTGCTTGACAATCGTACTTTTCCCCGATTCACCAGCACCTGGAAAACACAGAGAAGAAAGGGAGGTTTATTACAGAGTGTAAATATTTCAAGAAGTTAATGTTGCCTGTAACAAGCCAAATGTTTTTCTTATCAAATTTTAACGCTTAAGTTAACCAGCTCACTTCCCCTCTGCATATTTAAAAAAGAAAAAAAAAGTACTTGCAGTGTTTTTCATACAATGATCTAATGTGGCCAAATGGCATGACGAGGAACCATGAAAGTGAAACCCGAGTAAAGCCACCTCAAAAAAGGAGAACTGAGAAAGTGTGTGTGTGTTTAAGTTGAGGTCTGTGCATGACTTCAGCATTTAAAGTTAAAAGCAGTTTATAATTCTCTGGTCTGGCCTCTGCTCCGGGCTATAGAAGCACATGTCCAACAATGTGATGGAAAAAGAAGGTCCTGTAAGTCATTACAATGAGAAACTCTCTCAAACTCAAAATAATGAGTTAGAACTAGTACGTTTCTCATTATCTTGAGGCACTCGTGCAATATTTTGAGATACTAGTGCAATATTTTAAGATTATGTTGAGGTACAAAGTAGGGATGTCCACAGCAAAACATCGCAATGGACGATGATATCGCTTCAGGGTCTTAAAGGACCTTCATCTCGACACCTCATGACCATAACTTAGTTGCGGTTAAAAAATAAAATAATAAACACAACATGGAGACATAGTGCAATGAACAGCAGCAACAGGTCAAAAAGAGGAACTTAAGTAACAAATCTAAGGCAACTCTAAAAGTGGACACACTATGTCAAATGTAAAAGGCTTTTAAATCACGATGTAACAAGACTAGAGGACTCCGTGGTTGATGACTGTCGTCCATCGGCCCAACCCTAGTACAAAGTCATTGTTTTGAAATACTAAGTCATTATTTGGAGAAGGTTTGTTAGTTATCTTGAGACACCAAGTCATTATCCTGAGAAAATTTCTCAATATGTTGAGATACTGAGCTGTTATTTTGGGATATTAAGTCATTATTTTGAAATACTGAGTAATCATTTTGAGACACTGCGATTACTTCTAGAAAGTTTTACATTATTTTGAGTTACTAAGTCATTAATTTAAGATACTAAGTCATTAATTTAAGAGACACTAAGTCATTATTCTAAAATACAGTAATTTATTTGAAGAATGTTGCTCATTATTTTGAGATACTAACTCAGTATCCTTACAGGGACGTTCCTGACGACTAATTTCTCCGTCGATTAAACACAAATGTTAATTTAGACAAGTCTTACAATAAGAAAACACTCAGGAAGCAGTTAAAATTGAACACAATTTATTAAATGATAACGTTTAACACTGTCTGAAAAAGTACGGCATGTGTTAGGAGTCATTTGAAGCCGCGGCCTGCTCTGCTTGCGGGTTAACGTCCGTGTCTGTAAATGTGGTCACACATTCACACATTGCTACAGACGAGAGATTATATGGCAGTTTATTACATCAAAACATTGACAAATCGCGTTGGTTGGTTGCTGGGTGAGAGGGGCTGCAGCACCAGCCAGAGGCAGGCGGCTACTGGTGTCGTACATGAATAAAATATTGATAAAACTTTAACCGACTAGTATTTCTGGTGCCGACTAGCAAGGGTGGCAACGTTTAATCATATAGTTGACTAATGATGCACATCGCTGGTTCTTATTTTGAGATATGAGACTGAATGATTTTCTGAAATACTAAGTGTTATTTTAGATACTTCCCCATTATTTTTAAGAAATGTTCTCTTTGCAATGACTTCCAGCATATTTTTTCTCCCATCACATTGGTAGAAATGGGCTTCTATACCAGGCAGCTGCAGCTTGATACACTGACTGGTTTGCTCGCTAAGCTTGCTCTACTTTAGCGTTACCGAATCTGACATTGTGTAAGCCGACTGTGTGTTTGGAATTTAATCAGCCAAAACTTCACATCATCAAGGCTCTTTGGCCCGAACGTGGAGCGCGGCTAACGATAAAATGGATTATTATCGACAGAGCTGTGAAGTGCAGAAGAAGAACATGGTGTCACTTCAGGATGGAGGGGCACTCGGCGGCTAATTAGATTGACGGTGTTGTAGTTGAGACATAGTTGAGACAATGCTGTGATGAAAAGAGTGAAGGGAGAGGGAGGGGGGGAGGGAGAGATAAAGGGGAATCAGACTGTCGGCTTTTGCTTTGCGGATCTCTCAAACGTCACAGCGCCATGGCAACTGCTCTTGTTATATCCAGGACATCTCTAGTGTGGGGCCACAGTCACCTGAGGAGGCTTTGTGGTTGTGAGCGTGTGTGTGTGACATGTTGGCTTCCACAGAGACCATTATGTATTATGCATCTGCTGCTCTTTTTCCTCTCTACTGTACTTGATGTCCCCATAACCAACCAATTTGGAAGCGCCCTTTTATTATTTTTCCTTCTTTTACCAATCAAAGCCATCTGTGATTTCCTCATAAACCACATTCATTAGACTCTTGTCCTCTAATGGGTATTACCGTAAACTGCATTAGATCTACTAATGCCCTCTCCTCATGTTACAGCAGTGGCGGCTCGGATATAGCGAGCCAATTGGCCAGTTGTTGCTGACGTAACCCTCCTCTGCCACTGGGGAAGATTTTTCAAACCACTTGAGAGCGCCTATTCCCAGAGTAAACACCCCCAGCTTCCCTCTGAGCTCTAGAAACAACAGAATAAGGGGAAGTGGAAGCATAGCAATGAAATGTACCATTATGTGTCACCTCGTGATGCTGTCAGAGGAGACAAGATGGTTTACTCTTGCATAATAAATCATCTGCTTAATCTAGTTCCGCTTTTCTTCACGTTGCTAAATTAAAAAATTAAGACATTTTTGTTTGACACATGCCACTTGTAGATGAACCTGATTCATGCTGTCGGTATCAGGAAACAGCTCTCCCTGAGCATTATTTATAAAAGTTTTAACACAAAATGAATGCATAAATATGCTTCCTACTGCAGTGTGCACACTTATCTGTCTGAATTCCTTCAAACTTTCCCTGAGCAGTAACTGCATGCTGATAGTACAGCCCTGGCACTTCACCTTCAGTATAATTGGATGCGAATCACCTGAGGACACATTATTTTAATTACGTGTCACCACTCAGGGTGCCGGAGCTGCCCTGGAGGGGGTTGACGACGGTACAGTGGCAGCTCCCTGTGCTCCGAGGCCAAACACTGGCTGTGCGGATCCCCGTGGGAGCGACACACACAGACGGCAGATTCGCTGCTCGACTGGGCACGGCTTGGCCGGTGAGCTGGCGCGGTCGCACCCCTCGGCCTGCCCAAGAGCCATTTTCACCATGCCAAAGACACTTCACATACCGATGCGGTGCCTCTCAATGTGGCACACATAAAAATGCACTTCAGGCGGGCTATGAGCTCACACTGAAGTTCAAAGAGGCCTCCTTATAAAGGAAACTTTGAGCTAACTGCTAGTAATGTGACTTCTTCGTGTTTTCTATGAAAAAAAAAAAAGTATTTATTGACAGGATGTTATGAGCAGAGAATACACTGACTGCAAATCTAGAGCTGAAAAGATTAGTCAATCTGTTCATTGTATTAATCTGCAACTATTTGGATAATTTATTCATTTGTTCAGCCACTTGCACAGCACAAATGCCAAGCATTCCCTGATTTTAGCAGCTCAAATGTAATCATTTGTTGCTTTTGTCTATTTCACTCTCTCAATCTTTTTCTCAGTTAATAAATTAGTGGTTTTATCCATAAAATGTCAGAAAAATAGTGCAAAATGTTGATGGTGTCTTCTAAAAGCCCAAGGTGAAGTCCTCAAATGGCTTGTTTTGCCCAAAGATATCCAGTTTGCTGCCATAGAGGACAAAAGAACCCATAAAATATTCACATTTTAGAAGCTGAAATCAGATAATTGTGGCATTTTTTTCTTTAAAAAAAAAAAAAGCCAAAATGATTAATCGATAGATAAAATAGTTGGTGGACAACTGAATAGCTGACAACTGCAGCTCTACTATAAACTGAACATCTCGGGGTTTCTGACTGTTAGTCAGACAAAACAAGACATTCAAGACATAATTAGCAGTTAAATAATTTGTCACTGCAGCCACACTCATTTCCGGGTTTTAGGACTCATTCCTGCAGCACTCTATTTGATGTCATTAGAGAGAACTGCCGTTTAAATTCAGGGGAAATGATCATGAGGTGCGTCACATTAGTTGAGAAATCCTTGGATGCTGTCATCTTTAAAGACAAAATAAACAGTAATGTTTGATGAATCATTGTGGGAATCTACCGCAACTGTGTGAATCATTGCGGGAATCTATGCAACGGTCAAAATGTTGTGTCGGAGGAATCTTTTACCAATACTCTTCATCAAACAGATAAACAGGGCTAGTTTACAGAGTCTGAAACAAGCAGCACAACGGTATGGTAATAAGCCCGCCTACTAACCCTAAGTGTTCCAATGGTTAAAATTGGACGAATACCATCAAATCAGTGTGTAAGTATAATCAATGAGACATGAGCTATGTGTTTATGTAAGAGACTTGGCTCTGGCCTCTCAACACCAGTGATATCATTAGGGTGTGGATCTTGTCAAAGCCTCCAGGCCTGAGGAATACAAAACACAGAGGCATCCTGATTTTAACTCTCTCTCACACACACAGAGCTTCAAGGGTTACATGGAACCACAGGCCTGACCTATCGGTCCTCATGCAGAGTCATGTTACACACCCACAGCTTTGATACACCCACCCCAAAACGGCTACAGACTCAAAACCACTGGAGCAGCTGGTTTCTGTTTCTAGTGGTTCAAACTATTTTAGGAAAATCCGAGCTAACCCCTCCAGTGAAAATGGAGGGTTTTTTTTTTTTCTTCTTCTTAAACTTTTACCACAGAGAACAGAGACGTTTCTATCTACCAACCGCAAACACGTCTTTCCTCTCTGAGCTCCCCCACGGTCGATCTTCCTTTAAGCATGAAGGCAGGGACGAGGAATGTTTTATAAAAATGACAGTATGGAGACAAATATGATTAAAATGGCTTCCCCATGGCTGGACCACTTATAGATTAACCATATGTTGCTGATAATTCTCGTGCGGTGAGAGCCTGCGTGCCAACCAAAGTTAGTAAAAATGCCTCTTTCTCAGGGTCCTTATCCACTGCAGTTCATGCTGGCTTTTGGGTCAAAACATAGTCACAGAGATAAACTCAACAAAAACATAAACAGCACTTTTGTTTTCGCTTTTGCTCCCATTGTTCATGAGTTGAAGTAAAAGTTTTTCTGTGTACACAAAAGCATATAAAGATGCTGATTAAATCACATGATTATTGCCCTGGACGGGTCACAATTAAAGGCCACTTCGTGTCTTGAAAGAAGATGATTATATCACATTGAACTATGGATATATTTCACATAGTGTTACATATTCCAATTTTTCTCCTCAGCGGGAAAAGTCATGACTTGCCCTACTCTGCCTGAGTGGTTCACCCTGTTATTCTTACTCCAACACCAAACCAGTCACTCCTCAGCCCTAAGAAGAACCAACCCAACCAACGAAAACAATCATTTCCAGAAAATCATAGGCAGAGTAATGCGGGCCATGATTTTTCCTTCCTTGGGGAAAAAAAAAAAAAAAGACTAACTGTCGCCCTCTGAATGTGTGCAGCCATACGTCAGGCCCTTGTCTTGAGAATGAAAACAAGCACTGTAAAAGTGCCCAGTCAGTACTTGTGTCTGTGGCAAACACTTCATCACAAGATAGTTAATGATGTTACTGAGTAAATGACATGTGTGCTGATTGTGTTTGTGGATCCGAGCGAATCAGGAAAGAGTCTTAGTGATGGTGGAACTAAACTACAGTGAAATACCATAAAACACCTGCTTTTAGAATGGAGTTTGGTTTATGAGTCCCAAAACAACAAAATAAAGTGTCTTAACGATATAAAAGGTTAAAGATTAAATAAGGTAGTATATGTCAAGTTCATCCACTTGGAGGATGGAGCCAGACTGAAAGGACTCCTATTTCACTGATCATTGATCAGCAAAGACTTAGCATCATTTTTTACATGAGTGGTCATGGGATTTGTGCTCAATAGCGATATGGTTTTCTTATTATTTCTAATTTTACACATTTGAATTTGCAAAGGCAGCAGAATTAGTATTGACCGCTGTCAAATTAGAGGGGTTGTTTTCATTCGTTCAAAAATGTTTCGATACGGGAACACTCCCATTACCTTGCCTTTGATAACAGGTCCTGAACAATAATTTTCTCTACATCAATTTTATTAAATTCATTTTAACAAAAAGAAAATTACCCTACACATTAAGGTATAATTACTCGCTCTAAAGGGAAGAAGCTGTTCAAAGATCTGGAAGCAGCTGGAGAAACTGTTTTTACTCCGAGCACTTTACTCAACCTGGATAAATGGACTAAAATAGCAGATGGATGAAAATGATATATATAATATATCAAATATGTATTGTCTTGGATTACATAAATATAAATATCTGTCAAAACTCCTCAGGTATTGAATAACAAGGCTTTTTTCAATGCACTGTAGTACTGAAGCAGTGGCCTTTTATGGTGACCAGTCTGAGGTACACCTCTGCAATTATCATGCAGTTTAATCATCATCTTCATGTGCCACACCTGTCACCTGGCTCGCTAACATGGATTTTAACAAATCTGTGAACAAAATTAGACAGGAATAACCCTTTTGTGAGCGCAGGAGAAGTTTAAGCTTTTTTTTTTTTTTACTTCAACCTAATGTGAGCAAAAACAAAAATGTTGCATAATATTTTTGTTGAGTGCACACTTCTGGGGTTCAGGAGGTTCACGGGGGCCGCCGGCCCAACACATCCACTTTTAGGTGAGAAGGCCAAGGGCCCGAGCGGGGCTTATGAAATTTGGCACAATAAGCTAACCACATTAGTGATGCCACATTAGCAACATGAGCCCAACACCCTCCACCCCTCCGTCTCGCTCGGCTTTCCACTCTTATTCTGCCACTTACCTCCTTCTTCCTCTTTTGCATTCTTTCTTAAAGTCTCCTACAGTCATTTTACCTTTATGATATAGTGTTCCTCTCACTCACTATTCAGTTCCTCTTTTTTCTTCTCTCCCTCACTACTCCCTCTGGGGGGATTTATGTATGAGTCACTCACGAAGGATTCCAGGAGCCTCCGAGCAGTGCTACCCACCAAGGGAAATGACCACAGGGATCGATCTGCCAACAAGCAGGTCGATAGCTAAAAGATTGTTTCCCACGCACACTGGCACACAGAGATGGCTAATGATGCCTACAGCGATAAAGGCATGTGAACAATTCAACTACTCTGATTATACGTGTTTATTATTGGGGGGCCCCCCGTCTGTGAGATGAGTGAACCAGTCATGGTGCACTACATATCTGTTACATAATTTTAAAAATATGGAAAGCCTTAAAGAGATAACAATGACAAAAGTACAACAAAGGCAGAAGATTATTAATAAAATCTTCCCACAGATGCACGACAGCTATAGAAAGAGTAATTAGGCTGAGGAGATTGTAATCTATTTTAGCATGTAGATATGAATAGTAGGATAATTGGGTCCTGGAGATGATGGAAATAAAATGAGAGCCAAATAAAGACTGAGCGCTAAATGAGAAATATGTTCAGTTTTCAGGAAAAGATCACATTCCCTCCCTCTCTACAAAAGACACCTGAGCCTGCCAGCAGCCTCGCAAAGATTCAAATCATTTTTCATGCAAATTGAGGCTTTTACGTCAGCGTAATGATTTCTTGCCAGTGTCGGGGAGAGCGCACATAAGCCTGTGATTAACATTTGAAGACAGTGCAGAGGAACCAGGTGGTGACCACATGAACCTGCTCGCCAAACCACTAGAGGTTTGCAGTATGTACAAATATCTACACATTTGGTAGGGGTCACCTACCAAAGCATACCAGGGTTAGACATTAAGCATGGCCAGATGGCCTGTAGCCACAAATACCCCTTTTCCATATATATATGTATATGTAAAGGCCTGGTTTGACTTGAAAGTCAGCCCAGCATGGCAAGGATTTGCATCTACATTTAAACAGGGTTACCTGCTTGATGGTGTGTCTTTTAACTGTAGACGAACTTCATTCAAGTCGAGCGGCTGTTAAAGTGCGAACAAATGCTTCAAGTGAGCAACGCTTGTCGCCCTGCAGACCATTACATTAGCAACAAATACATTAATAAATATCCCCAAAGATAAACAACCAAAATTGCCAATGGATAAGCCCCAATAAAGTTACTCTGTGGCCATCGAGTTTTATCCACATACTGTGAGCCTTCACGGACACAACATTACCACAAACAGTCTGATTCCTTTGTGCCTTTTAGTACAACATTCTATGAAAATAGCAATATGTCAGTGCTACTAAGCCAACCACTGTTAACATGAACCTTACATAAGAACCAAACACAAAGAACACAAAAGGCGGACTAGGAAAAACACACACAAAAGGAAAATTTAGGAGTGAATGGAAGCAGGAATTTAAGTGGCTATAAAGTG
Source organism: Lutjanus campechanus (assembly GCA_027495735.1). Taxonomy (NCBI): domain Eukaryota; kingdom Metazoa; phylum Chordata; class Actinopteri; order Lutjaniformes; family Lutjanidae; genus Lutjanus; species Lutjanus campechanus. The sequence goes on along the minus strand of JAJHUR010095026.1, from coordinate 5,590 downwards.
ACACATCTAAGGACACAATGTACTGCGGTGTGTGCCGCCAGTTTCCTCAAGCAAGCCGAGTAGTTTAGCTCAATTTCCATCTGAAACAATGCCTTTGGAAACACCACATCACAACTCATGGGAAGTAGACAACACAAGTGTCACAATTAAAGCTGTGTTAAATTGCCTTTTCTTTATTGTTTTTTACATAAATTTACATCTGGGCCAACAAAAACGCACCATCAAATTTAGGAGCTCGGTGACCCACGGGGCCAGTGCTCAAAAACATTAGTGTCTATCCCTGCATACATCACTTCTCTGCCAGCCTTTTGCTACCAAGCCACATGTTTTGTTGACTTTCTGTCTTTGTTGACAGGGTGTGTTTAGAGAAAAGTATACTCCAGAATTGCTGGCGAATCAACAACTCCATAACAGTATATTTTCAGTGAGTGTTTATCCGCAAGGTAAACAACTCAAACTCCTAACTCAGGCCCCCTGCCTCCCCGCAGCGGAGCCTTTTCATTTTTAATGCTTCAGTCATTAGCAGCGTTCTCATTTTACGGCCCCTCTTTTCCTTTCTCCAGCCCCGTCTGTGTGTCACTTCAGGCAGTAACCCGAGGAGTCTATCACGCTGAGTGGATCAAACACAAATGGCAGGAGACCGTGCCAACGCAGCCACGCGTGGGGCCACACGACCTGGCACACAAGTGTCACGACAGAAACAGCTATTCTACAAAAAAACAGGGAGTAGTTAAAGGGAGAGTTCTGATTCTTTGAAGTAGGGTGAATGAGGCACTTATCAATACTCAGTGTATTACCTACAGTAACCCACTGGTGTAGGAAGCTAAGCAATGTACTAAATATAAGCAGTTTACTGTCATAGCTGGAATCTGATCATTTTGACCCTTTTTCTCTTTTAAAAAAAGTACTAAAGCCACTTAATCCCTTATCAAAATAGTTGGCGATCAATTCTATAATTGACAGCTAATTGATTAATTGTGTTTTCTGAGAGGAAACCGTTGTTACACAAGCCAAATATCGCTCTCTCCAAACCAGCCAGACTCCACAGGCGAAATCAGTCATTTTACCTCACAGAACACCAGAGTTGCTGGTCTACAGTTGCCTCCATAGGTCAGTTTTTTTGTGTTACTGTGTGACTCTGGTGAATCTGAACTAACCTTTTAAAACACATAAGTCACACAATAACACAAATAAACTAACAATTTAAGGCAGCGCCAGACCACTAACGCCAGTGTTCTGTTCAGGTAAAATGACAGTTTTTACTAATGGAGTTTGGTTGGTTTAGAGAGAGCGATATTTGGTTTTTATAACGGTGTTTTTCTGTTCGAAAAGGTTGTCTGACAGCAAGGTAAAATGGTGTAAATATTCAAAATAAAGTGTACACTCTAGCTCTTCTAACTGGGAATGTGCCAACCGCCATCTGCTGCAGGTAACACACTGACTATGGATAAGGACCTCACTTCAAACACTCCTAACTATCCCTTTAAATTAACACAAGGTTTGTGTCAAGAGCAACGGCCGATGAACACTCATATTGCACCCTCCAGCAGCATAGCAGAAACTTGACCTAACTTGCTGTCTTTCAATCAGCAAGTCCCATCTGGCCTCCAAGCACCTGAGGAATGCGGTCGACCTTCAACAAAAAAAAAAAAATGTGCATTCTTGTTTACACAAAATGACACAAACATCACGCTAAATGTAACATATATAACCCAAGAAATGTGAGGACTGTACCATTTTGATGTGCGATTCAATGAACACCAAGATAAATGGCAGAAAAAGAGAAGCTAAATTAAGCAAAGAAACATGAGGAAATGATGTTTATCTTTCTCTGGTTCACAAATCTACCCACAAAAGCCACTAACAGCTCTTATTGTATGCCTTCTGTCAGGTGTTTGCCTCACATTGATATTGGCTTGAGACTTTGTGTCCTGGTAACCCACATACCATGTGTGTGCATGTCAACAATTCCCAAAGCCAGGGGGATTCATGGAAAAGTTTTTCACCTACGGTCTCTATTTACATGGATAACAGTGTTTCCCCACATGAAAGTAATGCCATTAATTTACACATGGCCGGCTTCTGCATGCAAGCAGTTCGCATAATTGTGCATACAGGAGCAACGACGTGACAAAACACATTTAATGAATGCAAGACAATAATTAAGCATAAAAGACTTCAGTGGGTGTATTGTGCCTTTCAGAATAAATTCTCGTGGTTGATTTTAAAGGGATATATCAATTTACTAAAGTAAAAGCCTATGGTGGATTCTTAATGGTTTGGTATACAAAGCTCATGCAAATTTGGCCACTGCTGAGAGGAATGAAAGGATCACGAGGCACCTATCTCTACATCAGCATGTCACGTCACACAACCACTCCATCAATGGTGATTTGTTTAGAGGGCTATTTTTATCTCATTTTAAAGAGGCTTCTGACAAAATTTTTCTACAGAATTACTGTAATTCCCTTACAATCGTTGTGCAACATGCTTGCCCTTGCCAAATATCTTTGTATGAATCTTATTCTTGAACCTAACATCAGTACAAGGCATGGCGACAGGGTGCACAATGTGGCTTCCAGACACAAGAAAACTGTAGATAACAGATAATAAGAGAAACTTTTAAAAGGGACAGTTTGCCTAAAAATCATAAATGTATCTTTTCCCTCTTACCTGCAGTGCTATTTATCCATCTACAATATTTTAAGTATGAGTTGCTGCGTTTTTGAGATATCTGCTGTTTGCATTCTCTTGAATATAACTAAATTAGATGCAAAAACCCCCCCCAAAACCACAAAATACATCTCAGCAGCAATGTCCCAGTCATGACCCAGTTAGTCAAGAGAATCCACGAACCTTGTGAGCAGTTTAACGAAATGGACGTGGGATTGAAAATTTAAACGTGTCCTTCCTCCTCGGCTTTGCTACGACCTCTCCTCCGTGACTAGATGCGCGTTTCCTTCTGCGCAAGGATACAGTTGGCGGGTGTAGTTCAGTTAAAAGAAAACAGTTCCTCTAGGAAAACGCTTACAACAAGAACTGTGGATTATCTTGTGTGACCAGGAGTTTTTCAAATGAATTATTTTGGTGCTTTGAGCACCACAAGCTGAGTGACATTTAGTCACATTAAAGAGACGGCAGACATCTCTACGGCCTACGTCTACAAAGCTTGGCAACACACACTCAGGGTAATATTTCTGAAGCATAAGGGGAGCTCTGGGCTTTGTTGGACATGCCCTCAGTTCCCATCCTGCATGCTGGACTGAGTAATTTAAATTTTCTATTTTATGTTACAAAATGCAAATGTTAGTTTTTGTTTTCATTTGGTGTCAGTTCAGAACATGGTATCTGGAGACATAACCACAGGACGCAACAAAGAATTTCACATGCGATGTATTTAGCATCACTGCCTCCGCTTTCAGCCTCTTTTTTTCAAAAATTACATTATTATAGCAGCACCATGTTTATCGCTATCCGTAACTTTTGACGCTTCTTCTTCGAGGCAACTCTTCACTCTGAGCGGCACCCTCTAGTGGATGTATTGCTCAACATCGATGTCAACGTAAAGGACGCACACAGATATGTGGCAGTGTAGGTTATATCGTTTGAAATGGACGTTTCTATTTTCTAACGTAAAGGGGCCATAAATTAACCTTAAAGGGACATTTCACCCAAAAAAATGAAAACTCATTCAAACTCATTTTATTAACTGTAAAGTCATTATCTACTCACCCTCATGCTGATTGGAGGTTGGGTTTAGTTTTTTAGTGCGCAAAACAGTGCTCGAGTTTCACAGGAAAACAGTGTTGCAGAATTTCCCAAACAATTTTCAAACAAAAAAAACCTACCGAAACATAAAATTCCGCCATACTGCTCGTCTAGTGTAATCCAAGTCTCCTAAAGCCCCAACATGCTAAGCTGCCTTCAAAGATGCCATTTACACCATGATTTTAGCCTAAATCTTCAGTGTAGATCCTCAGCTTGGAGCCACTTCATGTGTGCATCCACACCCTCTGAACTAGGTGTGTGTCATGTGATGGTGTACGTGCGCAAGTGAACGGGATGTGAAGGCTTTAGGAGACTTGGACTACACCAGATGAGCAGTTCAGAAGCATTTTATATGCTTTTGTTTCAGTTTTTTTTTTTTCATTTAAAAACAAGTCACCATTCACTTTAAGTTTTTGGGAGATTGTGCAATGCCGTTTTCCTGTGAAACTCTGACAGTGTTTTGTGGACTAAAAAACAAAACATGACATTCAATTGGCATGAGGGTGAATTGGTAATGACTGAATTTTAATTTTTGGGTGAACTAGCCCTTTAAGTGAAAATATATGTATTTTTGATTTTGTGGTGGACTGTACCTTTAAATGCTATTTTAATCTCATATTTGCGAGGCTTTTGACATTTTTTTTCTACTTTTTTTTTTCTACTTCATTACTGTAATTTCCCGCATTAGTTGCGCAAGATACTTTCCCTTTTCAAATATCTTTGTTTGAGTCTTATTCTTGAACTTGACATGAGAATGACACAAGGCAACAGGGCGTGAAATTTGGCTTTTAGACACAATAAGAACTGTAGATAATAGATAAAAAATAATACAAAAGGGCTCAACTTTGATTCTGAAAACAAAGGCTGAACCTTTAAACGCCCCAAAATGACTGGACTCAACAAAGTTTTCAGTCACATTCAGTCAGGCCTGGGCCCCTAATGAGCCAAAGGCCTATTTTCCCTGCATTGCACTGGACCAGACGAGGGGAAATGTGCCATTGTTGAAAGGATTTAGTCAATACAAATGGTTTACAGAGGCGCCTGAATGGATCTAATGCCAACAACAGGGGTAAAAGAAAGAAAAAAAAACTTGCCATGTATGTAATTTTGACTTCAACATTTGAATAAAACAGATTCAAACGCGAATTAAGGTTGTATATATTGGATAATTTGGCTGGTAATGTTAAATATTTTGTGTTTTCCTTTTGGATTTAACGTTATGTTGCCTTTACTGACCGGAGTTGACAGTGGGTTAACTGTAGCTGACAGTATGCTAGCGATGCGGAATTGAAACTCCGTAATACTTCATAAATGACACCACCTAAAATTGACCATTAACCGTAAAATTAACCAACACTAATGTGGTTTGGTTTTCATGGCCCCATCTCCCTCCCCTTGTGGCTAACACAGGCGAACACACAGCGAAGTTCGTCGACCGACCGACCGGCCGACCGAGCCCCCCCCATCTTCTTCTTCTTCTTACCGAGCAGCAGCAGCTTGACCTCCCTGGCTGCCTTCTCCCCGTCGTCCCGCAGATTCCTGTCGATCATTTTACTGCGCTCCACCGCCGCCTTGTCCTCCGTGCTCAGTGTGCATCCCATCCTCGACCGTGTCCTTCAGACCCAGATGGTGTAAGAAAAATATATCTAAAACACCATATATACCCACATTAAATGGTTAAAACTGCCTTCACCCCGCTCACACGCCCTTTTTTTTTAAATGACAGGCAATCGATATGTTCAGGGGCAGAAAAAAAAGGGAAGCGTTTCGACTTTTCAAAAATAGCGTGGCGTTTCTTCTGCCCGCTGGAATATCTTCGGTT